>NDGM011164605.1:6246-21731 GCA_002564305.1 Octomys mimax | reverse complement strand
GTACCCACAGCTGTTGGTGGGCGTGCGGCTGTCCCCTGCCTGGCCCTGTGCTGTCTGCTCACCGCTAGAGAGCCATTTCCTGGAAACAGCCTGGGAAAGTCTGAGTTGAGGATTGTTTCCACGCAGCCCTGGCTGCCTGTTTGTCGGTTCCTCCTCCCGAGGAAGGACCAGGTGGCCTTTCTCTAAGCAGCCCTGGCGCCTCTCTTATCTCTAGAGTCCAGCCCTGAGTGGGCACCAGAGGACTGACCAGTTGGTCACCAGGACCAGCTCTCCGTGGTCTTGCTGGCCTCAACCTCACCACCTAGAAAGCAGGAGGGGAGTCAGAGTGGGGTTTCCTACCACCATTTTTGTAGCACAGTAGTGTAGCGGCTCAGCCACAGTGGAAAGAAAGTGTTATTAGATTCCATGAGACACTGTCAACAGTGGAGCCCAGGGCTCTTTGTGAGGGGAGTAGCAGAAATGTCACAGAAACTTCCGAGCCCAGGTCTGCGTGCTGTCCACAAGGGAGACCTGAGGGCCTGGCTCCCTGCAATGTGGCCTGTGTCAGTGGTCACATCATTCCAGGAGGACACACGGGGACCCCTTCCAGCGCCGTACACTTCGCTGTTATGGTGTGTCTCCCCGAGGCCCGCTCTGCTGAGCTCTGGGCAAGAATAGAGTGCCCCTTCTGAGAACTGTCACCTGAGGCTCATTCTAGGGGACAGCCCCCCCCTCCCCGGGAAGCTGGGCAGGTTTTCCCCATGTGACCTGTGGTCTCGTGTTCGCTGTGTGTCAGGACGGGGCTCCTTCCTGTGGTGCTGGTGAGGGGTGCTGCTTAGTGCCAGGGAGACACTGGTACCTGGCTGTGTGCCCAGGTCACCCCCTCCAAGTTTTTGCCTCCCTTGCAGGACAGGCCTGGAGGCTGCTGCTGGACCTGGTAGCGGTCAGGGACACCACTCTATTGAATGCCCGGTGTGCGGCGCTGCCCAGTGGCAGCAGCAGGCAGAGTTGGGTGTGTGGCACAGGGAATGTCCCTGTGCCCAGGGACATTAGCAGTGGATCTAGGGAGATGAGACATGGCCGCGCCGAGGCGGGTAACAGGTGGAATACAGGGGTGATCGCGGCTCTGCCTCCTGGGAAGCCAGCAGGGACAGCGGCTACTCCTACAGGCAGCAGAAGGAAGGCCTCTGGTTGGGGCACCCATCAGCCCTGGGGGGCCTGTGGTGCCACAGTGCTTTCAGATCTGCTTTTTTCTTGGCACTCTTGTTTTTTTGGTTTTTTAAAATGTATTTTAGTACAGGGTCTACGGGTCTCACTGTACATATCAGACTTGTAGTGATCCTCCTGTTTTCAGCCTCCCAAGTGCTGGGATTACAGGAGCACGCCACCACACCCAGTCCCATTCTCCCATTTCAGTGTGCCCCTGGGGGCCGGGCTGGCACGGTACGCCAGGGGTCGAACTGTGGTCCCTGTGCCGGCACTCTTGTTAAGAGGTGAAAGTTCAAGGACTGTACAGTGGGCACCAGCTGGCTGGCATGGCAGAGCCTGGCTCCCTGGAGGTGACTGGTCCATCAGCAGCCCAGACAGGTGGTACATGGGGCAGCCCAGGCAGGTGGGGCCAGGGCAGCTGGCACCTGTTGGGAGTGGCAACGTGCAGGCAGGCCCTCTGACTCCTCTTCGAGCGGGCAGGGAGGAAGAGACCCAGGGTTTCCCTAACTGGAGAAAGCAACACTTCCTTCTTTGGTGCCTGCACGTGGCCATCCGGAAGGGAAGGGCGGGGACGTGGGCTGTCACTCACCACTAATAGCATTCCCCGTCAGAGGCCATTGTTAGGATTGTTTGGCATGGGAGTTATAAGCAGGGTGGTGGTTATGCTTAAGCCTGTGATTAAGGTCTCCTGTGGTTACACAGGAAATATTAGCTTATCAAAATAATAATAATAATAATTAACAATACTATGGAAATCACTCAGTCCACATGCTAGACAAGGAGCTGAGTGCGTCACCCAAAGACTCCAGAGCCCTCACAGTAATACTTTAACGCCTCCCTCCAAGTGGGGAAACTGAGGCACAGAGCTGTGGACAGCTGTGCCTGAAGCAGAGCTGGAACTGGAACTTGGGGCAGGGGGACATTCCACACCAGGACATGACAGCTGTCTGCGGTCAGACGTGTGGCGTTGGCAGGAGACAGCAGCATCTGCCCAGACCCAGTGGCCTTCTGGAGCTTGGTGGGTCTTATTTTCATGACACCTGGGCTCCCCCTCTCAGGTGAGGATGCCCCAGTCCAGGGAGGATGCTACTTCCTGGCGTCCTCGCTGCTGTGTGTGGGGCAGGGTGGGTGTGAGCTGGAGGCTCCAGGACAACCCAGGGCCCAGGCACGCGGGCGGCCGGGGGAGGTCTCCCTCTGGCCTCAGTTCAGAGCCCGTAGGTGCCCTCCCTCTGTGGTGACCGCCCCAGGGGAAGATTCTGGGACTGGTGGGAGGCTGGCTTGTCTCCACAGTACCAGCCTCGGCTGGTGTTGCGGGGTATCTTGGGGGCAGGGCCTGTGCAGCTTGTGCCACATGAACCCTCGCTTGCCTAAGCAAGTGCTTAGTCCGCTGAGCTGTCTTGCTAGCCCTTGTTTTTGAGACAGGGTCTCACTATGCAGTTCAGGCTGGCCTTGGACTGACATTGTAGCCCAGGCTGGCCTGGAACCCCCAGCAATCCTCCTGCCTCAGTTTCCTGAGTGCTGGGATCATAGGTGTGGGCAATCAAGCCTGGCTTTTTCTTCTTCTTCTTTTCTTTCTTTTTTTTTTTTTTGCAGTACTGGGGATCGAACTCAGGACCTTGTGCTTGCAAGGCAGGCACTATGCTGCTGAGCTATTTCCCTGGCCCAGGCCTGGCTTCTAGTAGGTTTTTAGAACTGTTTCCGACTTACAGAATAATTAATAGAATGATACAAAGTTCCTGCGCTACCCTGGCCCTCAGCTCCTGGGTGGTTTTGTTGTGAACACTTGACAGTGGTATCTCTAACAGCAGTGTGAGTGTGTCTAACGTCGTGTGTCTGTATCTAACAATTGTGTACGAAGGTTGCAGCAGTATGTATCCAACAGTGGTGTGTGTGTGTGTGTGTGTGCGTGTGTGTAACAGCGATGGGTCTAATGGTCGTAATCTGACGGTGCTGTATGTAACCGTAGTGCACCCGACAGCAGTGCGTCCATGCCGAACAGTAGTGTACCAGTGTACGTAACAGTAGTATGTGTTACAGCAGTGACAGTGGGGTGTCTAGGAGTAGTGTGTATCTAGCAGTGGTGTGTCTTGGTAGTTTATCTAACATCAGCATGCTTCATGCCTGTGCAGCTCCTGAGCCAGAGTGGACACATTGCTGCGATGAACAAAGTCATGCTGTAGGCAGGTCTCTTGCCTGCCTTCCTGATAGCCTTCCTTTGTCCCAGAACCCCAGCCAGGTACGGTGTCACCCTCGGCTGTGACTGTGTCCCCTTACTTGGATGGCCCTGTAGTCTTGAGGGTTGGGTCTGTCCCGGGACCACTCTGTTGCTGTTTGTGTGTTGGAGACTGGAATTCCTGTGCTCCTGCTCTCTGTGTGGTGATGAGTTTGGGAGGGGACTTCATATCACAGGTCCTGTCGCCGTGACTTGTCACTGTGGGTCCCCGGATGGCGTGTGTGTGCGTGCCTGCGCCAGCCGGTCCCTCTGTTGCCTCCCTTCCACGTGCTTTGGAAAGAGGTCACTGTGAGCGTCTACCCAGCAGGCTCCGGGAGCGCGCTGTGCCTGAGCGGCTGAGTTATGTGGAGTTCTGTGTGGATCAGCGCTGTCCCCTGCTGGTTTCTGCCATGCCCAGTGTTTTCTCTGTGCTTCCGTGCTATGTGGTGGCCCAGTGTCCTGCCTGGGTCCTGTCACCTGGCTGCCTGTACTCTTCCCGCCTGGCTCCAAGCAGCAGCCACTGCTCGGGGTCCTGGGTCCCTCTGCCTGTGGGAGGTACCCGTGGCTGCAGGCCTTGGTGGCTTCTGGACCCCTCGGGTACCACAGTAAAGACACACATGCATGTACACTGACCCCGCACACCTGCACAGGTCTGCAGCTGCCTTCTCGTGTGACCATCTCGATCCTCAGTTGGGGACCTGGGTTCCCACAAACTCCAGCCTGTACCCCCATGGGCCATTCTTGTCACCTCCTATCGCTGATCAGTGTGTTTCCATCCCAGGAGTGGTGACCCTCAGGTACATTCGATGCCAGTGCTCATGTATTGGGATCAGAAGCATTAGAATGAATGCTGTGGAAACAGCTTTACCAACTGGAGTGCAGCGTGGGTGCTGGTCTCTTTGCCCTAGGGCCCCAGAGTCCCAGCACCCCAAGATACTAGGCACTGAGGAGCTCTGGGAGAGCTACGGCTCCTGCCCCTCTCAGTGGTTCTCTGATGGGAGGGCGAGGGGAGGGGAAAGAGGAGGCCAGGCTTTCCCACTGCATGCCTTGTGCCAGTGTAGTCGGCAGCCCTTTGAAATGTGATGTGGGGCTGACTTTGAACCCGGGCTCCTCCGCAGGGGAAGAAGGAAAGACTGCTGGCATCTTTGACTTTGGTGCTTCGCAGGGCCCCAATGTACTGCCTTAGGTTGCGGGGAGAGATGGGGACTTTGAAACGCTCTACAGAGCGGTGAAGGCTCCTGCTTGCCTTTCTGGGAAATGTCTCTTGTGCGTTCTGGGAAATGCTTTCAGAGGCTGTGTGGGAAGAGAGACGGGTGGACACACGTCCTGCTGCCTCGGGCCCTGTCCCTCTCCCGCTGCTACACAGCAGGCTCTGGGGCCCACCCGGTCCTAGAGTTCAGAACAGGAATCATGCAGGGGGAGGTGAGCTGGGGCTCTGGGGACAGAGGCCAGCTGAGGGTGTGCAGGAGAAAGGAGCGGCCGGAAGACAGCATTGGGCACCTGTCCTCGTTCCTGTCCCTCTTGAGATGCAGAGAGGTGGGCAGAGGGGCCTGCCTTCCACACAGCGTCCGTGGGCATCTCAGCAGGATGCCTGCTGGGCTGGGGTGCAAGGTGGGAGCATGGTTGGCAGCATCTCCACGGTGCTCGGGCGTACTCCTGCTGCCCTTCAGGGTCCCAGGGGTCCCATCGTGCCCTCCCACTGTGGCCCCCTCTGCTGCGGAGGCCAGGGTCCTGGTGCAGCCCTACCTGTGTGCCCACTAGAAGGCTCAGCTGCCTTGTCCCTGGGTCTGGTCCTGTGTGTGTCTGGGAACTGCTCTGTGCCCACACAGGACAAAGGGGGTTGTCCCCTCTGCTCTTGGATGGCCACAGTGAGAGGAAGACCTTCCTGGGGGCAGGTAGAGAGGGGCTCTGGCTGCGGGGGTGAGGGGGAGCTCCCTGGAGGGGTGCAGCACCCCAGAGTGGGCCTGGCTGCGTTGGGGTGGTCAGGAGCTGCCGTGCCTGCCCTCCGTGGGATCAGGGCTTATGAGACCAGCTTCTTCGAGGTCGACTCCTCCCAGGTTCCTCCAGCCACAGCCAATGTGTGTCAGCTCCTCAGGGACAGGGGGTCATGGGGTCAAGGGACACTGGCTTCCGGTGTGACCCTGGCTGGCTACAGTGCTGGCTGCGTTTCCTGCAGGCTCTTGCAAGCATGGAGCTTCGTGGGGTCACCTGAGCTGAGTCTCTGGAAGTAGGTGGAGCTTCCGGAAGCCCTGCCCAGCCTGGACCAAGGCAGTGGCACAGTGGGCACTGAGGTCTGCGGTCCTTCCTGGGGTGAAGTGGTAGGGGTGGGGCACCCTCCTCCACCTGCCCTCACCCTGACTTGGGCTGCCTACTCTAGTCCTGTGGCCTGGATTCCCCACTTGCCTGGGCCACCATGTGTCCCTTCCTGGTCTTTGCTGGGCCACACTAGTCCTTCCTGTGCTCAGATTGAGATTTGCGAGCCCATGTGTCCTGTGCAGTGGGCCGAGGCAGCTGCAGCTGACACTGGCCCAGAGGCCCTGTCCTCTGGCTGGACAGGTCGTGATCGAGTCCTTCCTGGGGCCCCAGCATGCCAGGACAAAGCCCGTCACTATCCCGGGGCATCCAGAGCAGGGCGCCCCTGCCCACCTCTCAGTGACTGTGGCTGGGACGCCCCCACTTCTTGGTCCTCCTGCCCAACAGCGCAGGCAGAGAGCTGAGGCCCTCTGCTCCAGGGCCTAGAGGTCTGACGCTCAGCAGCAGGCAGTGTTCTCCCACTGTGAGCCCTGGGGTGAGCAGTTTGGCATTTACAATTCTGAAGCCAAGAGGATGACAAGTTCAGACCCAGCCTGGGAAGCTTTGTGACATAGTGTCTGAACATAAAACAATAAAAAACAGACAAACAAAAAACGGGCTGCTGGTGCAGTACAGTGTGAAAGCCTAGGTTCAATCCCAGGACTGCTAAAAATTAAATTTTAATAAATAAAGTAAAATACAATTCCAAAGCAACCCAGGTAGGTCAGTAGAAGAGCACAGAAGCCCTCAGCATCACAAAGCCTGACTTTGGGACTAGAGCCTGGAGGGTGGCCTGCCACCTGGAGTCTGTGCAGGCCAGGCGCAGCTGGAGATGTTTCCCGGAGGCTCTGGGCTTGCATGCAGCCGACCGGGGGTGGGGGCTGCTGAGGGCCTGCCCTGCCAGAAAGCCTGTCCCAGGGAGCTAGTGACCCGTCCCGGGCGCCCTAACCAGATGGTGATCTGTGTCCCCACCCGCTGCTGGAGACAGCGAAGTGTGTGAATCATTGACATTTGAGGTTTCCGTGTGTGGGAGTGGGCAGGGGAGGAGCCTCAGGGACTGGCTGTCTGGGGTGACCCTGGTCCAGCAGCTTGGCATGCGGGGTGCCCTTCAGGGATGTGCTGGCTTTAGCAGCAGTTTCTCCAGCTGCTTGCCTGTGCTGGGGTCTGAGAGGAGAACCGGAGGGCCATGTGCCAGACAGGTGGCCAGGGACAAGGCAGACAGTGGCATGGGGTCGGCGGGGCCGCCGGGAGGCTCTGCTCTGTCTGGAGGCCCAGACCACCATTGAACAGGCATCCTGACCTCAGGAAGTCTAAATGGTGCAAGGGTGGAGTGACGGAGGGGGCCACCCAAGGTGGGTAGGATGTGTTCATTCTTTATCGTTTGGAGACAGGGTCTTTCTTGCTGTGTGGTTCAGGCTGGCCTTGAACTTACAGTGATCTGCCTGTCCCAGCCTCCCGAATGCTGGGATTACAGACGTGCGTCACCACCCCAGAGTACGATTTAAAAGAGTGACATTTTCTAGAGCCCGTGACTGGTCCGTGGGGCAGCAGGGGCGGCACATGTGTGACTTCGCTGCCTTGGAGTCTATTCTGTGGAAGGAAGTGAGCCGTGAGTCAACTGCCAACGCTCGGGCACCAGGGTGCGGCTGGAGGAGAGGCCCCGCCCTGCAGGGAGCGCCGCAGAGGCTGCAGTGTTGGGGCCAGGCGATGCATCCAGTGGGCACCTCATGGGTAGACAGCTTGGATATCCAGATGCGGGTGTAGCAGGTGGCCCGGGCTGGGTGACCCCCAACAGCCCCCATTCCAGGAGGGCGGGTGTCCAGGTGGCTGCTCAGCGTCACCGCCTGCTCTGGGTGGATAAGGATCCTGCAGTTGGCAGGTGACAGAGCAGAGCCCCATCCACCTGGTGCCCTTTGGTTGAAACCTCAGGGACCCACCAGGTGGGGCAGGGTCCCACCCTGTGTGTAGCTGGCTGTGCTGATGCTAGGCGGGCCCTTGGCTCCAGGGGCAGTGATGGGCCGGCGCCTCGGCCTGCAGTGCCTGTGGGTGGTGAGGTGTGCCAGGAGAGGAGTGAGTAGCCTTTCCCCAGCCGCATTGGGCACAACTGACCTCCTGCAGCCCTGGGGTGGCCTGTTCCCTCTGGCCTCCTGCCCAGAGCTCCTGCGGGTACCTCCCGCCTGTGTCTGCTCTGCTCCACCCCTGGGGTTCAGTTTGGTCATCAGGCTTCCTCGGGCCTGCATTTCCTGTCACTCGGCCTCCTCCCAATGGTCCCAAATGATATGGAGTAGTCTGAGGGCATTGGAGTTGGACAGGGCTGGGCAGAGCCCTTTGCAGCCCAGGAGATCTGGGCCTAGGCTGCACTGTCCCCAGGCCATGCCGTGCTGTGTGGCCTGCAGCTGGTGGCCCGGGGCTCGAGCAGTGCCCCCTCCCACCCCTCGAAAGTGAGGTCAGAGATTGCTGCGTGCTCCTAGGGGCTCTAGATGTGCTGGGTGGGAGCTGACCTGGCAGTGACTGCAGCTGGTGGCTGCTCTGCCAGAGGAGTCCAAGGTCACAGCACCTCCTGGGCAGGACCCAGGGGAGCAGTGCCTACAGGTTGAGGCTGGAGCAAGACCCAGCTGGCGGGGCTCCAGGCGGGAGCCCGTCCCTTGTCACTCCTGTCTCTCTACAGCCATGGAACTGCCTTCCAGGAAGTGAGCCCTGGGGGGAGAGTGGTGGGGGAAGTGGAGGAGCCTGGGGTGCAGGGGGCCCTGGCAGGGGGTCTCGGACTCTGTGGCCCAAAGGCAGATGGGGTGGCACAGGCCTGGGGAAGGCTGTGAGGTGAGGGCTGAGTTCCCTACTGTACCACCTGCTGGGGGGGAGGTGTGGCCACTGTCCCCCTGTAGCAGGCTGTGTGACCCCTGCATTGCAGCAGAAGTGGGTGAGAGGTCCCTACTGGCTTTTCTTTCTTTTTCTTTTTGTCTTCTTAGACAGGGTCTTACTATGCAGTTCAGGCTGGCCTTGAGCTCATTCTTGTGTCTTGCCGATCGCACCCGGCCTGGGGTGAGGGTTAGGGGTGGAAAGCTGCTGCGGTTTCAGAGCCCAGGCTGGTCTCAGACTCACAACCATCCTCCTGCCTCAGCCACCTGAGTGGTGGGATTCCGAGCATGTGCCATCATGCCCAGCTCCCTGCCTGGCTTTCTTCAGGGCCCATGCCCTGGTCCTCTCCCCTGGGCTCAATCTGCAGTGTGTGCTTTCACTAGGCCGCAGCTGAATTCTTCGGGGCTCTCCCTCCTGCGCCCCCGCCTCCCCAGCTGGAGGGGCCTCCGCTCTTCCTGTGTCTTTGGCTGTGATGTCAGATGTCACATGGCAACCCCTTGATGCCACCCTTCTGTGTCCACATCCTGTCCCTGAGACCTGGCCACACGGGTCCAGGCCATGCAGCAGGTGGGTTCCTCCTCCGTGGGATGGTATCCTGGGGAAAACCAACCCTATTCTCGCTGCTGCTGCCCTGGCTGACTTAATTGACAAATAAATGTTGTTCCTGTAATCTGGGCGTGTATAGCTTAGATAATCCACTGTTTAATTGTAGCATTAAAAATAGCTCAGTGAATTGCCCGCCCCAATGCACAGCAACGGAGATGCTGCCTGGCTGCACTGGGCCAGGCTGTCCTGCTCACAGCTGGGCTCGGCTGGGTTCCGCTTCCCTGGGGGGCAGGGGCCTTGCCCGTCACACCCGGCCCGGGGTGAGGGTTAGAGGTGGGGAGCTGGTGCTGCTTCAGAGCCCAGTGGCAGGGTGGTGTTCAATCTGGGATCTCCGTGCTGTGGCTCCCGGGGATGGAATGAGCCCCGTGGTTGGCTTTCAAAAACTTAAGCGTCAGGCTTGCCCCCTGGGAAGGCGTCTGTCTCCATGTCCTGCAGCCCGTTCCTCTAGACAGGGAAGTTGACTTTGGGGGCCAAGAATTTGGGCATGGAGAGATTGTCATGACCTATTTACAAAGTATTTCAGAATCACTTGCGTGAATGTTTCGTCCCAATTCTGTATAATTAGAAGCTAGAAATCCTACTCCGTGGTTATTATTTTTCACCAGTGTAACCTATATTAGAGCTATCTCTGTGTGGGTTTTCAAAAAAGAAAGCATTTGAACAAAAATACAAAAGGAATTGATGTTATCTGTGCTGTTCTTAAATGCTTGGGAATTATGTGGTTGCGTAAGTACGTTGGAGCCTCTCGCTCGCTCTACTCCATTGCAGTTTCTGCTTTACCAACAGCAGAGGGGAGACTCTTGTAGAGACATAAATTCCTGCCTCGAGGCTGCTGAGCCTGGGGTCTCCCTGCCTGGGTCTTTCTCTTGGCCTCAGGGGAGTGAGACTATGTCCCTGCGGGTGACCCTGAGGGCATGCATTAGCTACCTGGGAGTCCTCCGTCCTCAGGGGCCTCTCACTGCTGGGTCTGCGCTGGGCAGACGTAACCCGGAGCTCAGGGAGGGCAGGTGTATCCTGTGTGCTGGTGTGTGCTTGGAGCAGAGATGGCACACAGCCTTTCTATCCACTTTTCCTGCTGGAGCTCCAGCGCACAGAACGGGCTCTCACAGTCCTTGGGTCCTGACAGCTGCCTTCGGGGTCTTGTGCGGCCTTTTGCTGCTCGGAGCCCCTATGATTCCCCATCTCGGGTGGTTCTCCAGCCTTCTGTACCCCAAGGTCCCACGCCCCACGTCCTGGCTCTCCATCCCTTGCCTTCCTGGGTCCACCTTCCTCTGGCCAGCGCCGCCTACCCTACCCACGCAGTTTGTCCTGAGAGTCCAGTCCTCCTGTTCGATCCAGAGCTGGAATCCACCTCCTCCATGCTCAGCTACTTCCCTAGCCTTTTTTGTTATTCATTTTGAGACAGGGTCTCACAGAGTTGCTAAGTTGCCTAGGCGGGGCTTGAATTTGTGATCTTCCTGCCTCAGCCTCCCAGAGTACCAGAATTGTAGACCCGCAGCTCCATGCCTAGCAGCTTACCTGCTTTTGGACGGGGATGTCTTTTCCCGGTTTGGTTTCCCACGTGCTGAGTCTCGGTGTGTGAGGGGCCCCCTCCCTGTGTGACCCTCACCTTGTAGCCTGTGGCTGGCTGTGCCTCTGCAGAAGTGAGGTTCCCCTTGTTCTGGCTCTGGGGAGGGAGGATTCTGAGTTCTGAGAAGAAAATGGAGCTGTCCCAGACACAGCTGTGGGAAGCCCCTCCTTCTGTATGGTACCTTTGACACTAACCAGTGGTCACTAGGGGACTGCCTTCTCCCGCTGGTCCTGCTGCAACTTACCCTATTTGTGCAGTCCCCCCTCAGCAGTGACCATCTGGTCTGGCAGGTGCAGGGTGGGACACCACCTATTCCTGGTGACACAGTTACACTGAGCTGAGACTTCCAACCCCGAGCCTTACCCCCAGCCCCATCCCTATTTGGCCACCCTTTCTCCTACCCAGGAGGCTGAGTGGGCCTGTGGCCACCCAGAAGGGCGGGTACGTGTGGGCCAGCATAGGATGATTTCTTTTCTTGGAATTCCCTTTGTGCACCCCTCTGTCTGTGCTCAGATCAGCACCATGAGGGGGATCATTGCCACCAGTCACTGCTGTGGAACAGACAGACTCCAGGGTGTGCTGGCCATGCGCGGCTCCAGCCCTAGTGGGGGCCCCTTGAGCTGCGTCTGGTTAAATCTCATTATAAGGCAGACAGGTGTCGGCTTCTGCAGGTGCGCATGTGGACGGACAGCAGGCGTCATCTGGCCTTCCTGCAGAGCCACACCGTGAAGCCGGAAGTTGGCCAGTCTCTGTCACCTGTGGGTGTCAGCAGGTGGCCTGGGCTCCTCCTGGGTGTGTGCATTTGGCCTGGTCCCTGTGTCTTCCTGTCTCAGAGCCAGGGCAGGGGAATTTGGAGACGAGGCCCCAGGGCCACATTCCGTTGTCATGGGGAGCCCTTTCCCCTCTGGTCACCGAGAGCCCTGCCTCTTGGTGGAGCTTTGATGGCTCAGAACAAACAGGGCTCTGCTTCCAGGATGGCGCCACCTGCTCTTGCCTGCCGACCTGTTGGGCTGGTTGAGCCAGGTCTCCGAGCCTGCGTCCCTGCGTCCCTGCGTCCTGCCCTCTCTGGGAGGCCACTGCGCAGCCTTTGGGCTCTGGTCGGCCAGGTGCTGCGGGAGGCAAGTGGAGCAGCCCATTGGCCTGACGGTGCCAGCGCAGAGCCCGCTCCGGGCAGGGCTGACTGCTGGCCGTGGCGCCCAGAGGGAGGCTTCTGGGGAGAGAATCTGTTTCACCTCCGCGTTCCAGGGCTGGGTTTTCCTGAAGAGGACGTGGTCTGGTGCCCAGAGGCTTTCAGGCACCAGATGATGTGAGCGCGCTCTCTCTCTCTCTCTCTCTCTCTCTCTCTCTCTCTCTCTGTTTCAGGTGATTTTCTGGCACAGTTTTAATTAGGACAGAAACAAGTGCAGTCTTATAGTTTTATTTCCAAGTTAGTATTCTGGCCAAGTTTCTGCACAGTGCAGCTCTTTTCTGTTTCGTCTTACTTTTTTTTTGACTTTTCTGTGGTGCTGGGGCCTGAACTCAGGGAACACGGAGCTACATCCCCATCCCTTTTTATTTTGCTCTGAGGCAGGGTCTCACTGAGTTGCCCAGCCTGGCCTGAAACTTGGCGAGGCTCCCGCCTCAGCCTCCTGGTCACTGGAAGGGCAGGTGTATACCACTGTTCCTGGCTAGATTTTATTTTGTGTTTGTTTTTGCCTTTCGTTGCGGGTAGAGCTTGCTGTCAGAGGCAGCGGAAGGGAGCATGTTCTGGTTAGTTGTATGTTTTCTGTGTTAGCATTTGGCAGCGGCCACCGTTCTGGAGAGGCAGGAAGGTTCTAGCAAGATGTGTGGGTCCCTGGCAGCCCCCATGAGTGGAGTCAGAGATACGACTGCCGCTGGGAAGGAGGCAGGGAAGGGTGAGTGGGCTGCCGGTTTGCACTTGGCCTTTGTGCCAAAGGACCCAGCGGTGGACAGCGCTGGGCCACACCAGCGGGTGCTGCCTGCCCCCGTCAGTTGCCTCCTCTCCGCCTTTGTGGGCAGAGCAGCCCAGGCCCCGGGTTTGGTTTGCTGTGATTTGCTGGCTGCCCAGCCCTGGCTTATCGGTGGTTCTGATCTTGGCTGGGGACATGCGGAGCTCATCCCTATAGCTGCACTCAGCTGTAGGCCGGGAGGGTGAGGACCCTGAGAGGAAGTGGGGTTCATGCAGCCCTGAGCTCTGGGTGGAGAGCGATACCTGTGCCAGGAAACAGGAGCTGCTGAAAGCCAGTTCCTGCAGCCTCATCCATGTAGCTGCCAGAGTGACCTTGTGGACGGCTGGCAGTGTGAGCCACGGGAGGGGTGTGTGTGTGTGTGTGTGTGTGCACGCACGCAGGTGTGCTGGGAGTGCTGGGGACAGGTGTGGGGTGAACTTGGCTGTGCACCTGTGCTGCCCACAGAGAGGCATGCTGGGTGCTCTCTGCCGAGGAGGCAGACACAAGGTTTTGGGTCACGTTGGGTCACTCTGAGACCGTGTAGAAGCCGTAGGACAAGCTGCAGAGTGGGGAACTTGGGTTGTGGGCTGGCAGGGCAGGTGCTGGAGGGTTCTGCATGGAGCACCCCACCAGTCACCCCTCGACCAGAGAGCCCCATGCTTGTGGATTCTGCCCCCTTCATGAGCAAAAGGAAACCAAGATTGGGTGACCATCGCTCAGCAGCAGGGCAGTCCAAGGTCCCCTGCAGGTCCCAGCTGAGTCTTGCTACCTTCTCCCTACGCAATGGGCTGGAAGGCGAGTGGTTCCAGATCTCCTCTTCCAAAGCCACCTGAGGTGTGCTGTTTACCAAAACAGTGGCCAGAGGACAAAGGACTCTTTAAGTCTTAAAAAGTTCTTCCCATAGTGTCTGCTTTAGAAGTTTTATGACTTCATTTCTCTTTAAAACTGTATTTATTTTAGTGTTTTGGGGACAAGTTGCTATGTTTCAGGCTGGCCTTGAACTCACTAGATAGCCCGGGCTGACCTTGAACTCAGTAGATAGCCCGGGCTGGCCTTGAACTCAATGGGATCCTCCTGCTTCAGCCTCCTGAGTGCTGGGATGACAGGCCTATGCTATCACACCTGGCTCAGTAATTAACTTCTGAAGGCCAGCCAGACTCAGGCTGCCCTCTCTGGGAGCAGCCACCAGCCTACAGCTGATCCTGAGTTGTCACCCAGAGCTACTGCCTTCTTTTCCTGGTGGCAGGGTGTTGGGACATTGTGCTGGTTTTCTGTGGGGCCTCAGTGGAAGGGGACAGGGAGAGGGGCCCACCAAGTCTTACTAGAGCGAGGGACGGGGTAGGGTTGTGGCCCTGTGGGGTGTCAGGTTGGCACCTCTGTCTCCCATCCTGCTGGTGGCTTTTGTCCCTGTCCTCTCTACTATGTGCCCCGGGCTTCCCCTCTCCATATCTCTGATTGGCATTGGTTTGTCCCTCAGTTACATGGATGCTGTCCCTGCAGGACTGGGAATGCAGGTGTGGGCCTTGTGCAAGGGTCGCGTTGCATGAGGAGGAAGTAGTGGCCGCATGGAGGGCAGCAGCAGGTGGTGCCTCCTTTCCATCACCAGATCTCCGGCTGATGCAGCTGGGAGCTTTGGGGCCAGAGGACTTCCTGGGGGAAGAGGTGCTTAGCAGGGTGGGAGAGCAGGGATGGCCCTGGTCCCCAGCAGGGAGCGGAAAGGTGTTCACCGGGGGACTGCTGGGTGAACAGTACAGAAGGCTGTCATGCACAGAGATGGTGACCCTGGCCAGAGGCTGCCTGAGGAGGACAGTGTGTATCCTTCAGGGCCTGCCCAGCCCGTGGTCTTTGTGCCAATCCAGGCTTGCCCTAGGGGGAGCCCTGCATGCCCAGCAAGAGCAGGGTGACCCCGTCTTGCTTGTAGGCTCCATCCTTTGGTTTTCTGTTTGTCACAGGTGTGAGGATGAAGTCAGGTCCCTGGGGCCCCATCTCCTGCCTGTGCACAGTGACCCTGGAGTAGGGCCGTGTCCTTGGCAGGGTGGGCTCCCCCAACCCATAATTTTTCTAACAGCCTGCACCTGACGTGGCCCTTGCTCCCTTGTCGGTCTCCTGGGGCCACCTTCGTGGGTGCCCAGGCCCGGGACGCCTCCCCTGAAGGCGCACGGAGCAGGAATCGTGGGCTCTCAGGCCCACCCGCAGAAGTGTCCAGCCGTACCCTGCTTCCTGCCCTGTGCCCACCAGCCGGTGTGCCAGGAGGTGGTGTCCTGGGCGTTCCGGTGCCACCGTTCTGGGTAAATTTCTTTTGCTCCTCTCCTGCCGCGCTGTGGATCTCACTCTTCCAAGGCCTCAGGCCAAATGGGGAGGCTTGGGGAAGCTGCACGGACCAGGTAGGCTCCGCCTTCATCCGGGGATCAGCCCATGGTGATGCGTGCGGGCAGGGCGAGGGCTCGGGGTGGGCAGGGCAAGGGCTCGGGGTGGGCAGGGCGAGGGCGAGGGCTGCCTGGCTGCCGTGAGCCGAGTGGCGCCGTGCTGGGCCATGGACCATGGACTGCGGCCGCAGGCACCGTGAGCTTGTAGGAACGCTTCCTCCCGACGTTGGTTTTCTCGGCTGTTCCTCGTGGTGGTGGACAGCTGGCTGACGCTCCCGTTCCTTCCTTCCTTCTGAACCCACACAGGGCTGGCCGGGGAGCCCCGGGCTCCTCGCTTCCCCACTCTGTGGCCCTCCTCAGTGGTGGGGGCCTGGAGCCCCTGGCCCTTTTCTGCCCGCGTGAAAACAGCACTGTAGGAAGCCAGCCTTGCGCTGTGCATCCTTGCG
>NDGM011164589.1:0-14650 GCA_002564305.1 Octomys mimax | reverse complement strand
TCTTGCTCTTGTTTTTACTCTTCAAAATAAAAAAGAATTACAATGAAAAAAAAATAAATAAAAAAAAAAAAAGCCAATGCACACTAAAAAAAAAAAAACAGGCAAACAAAAGAGAAAGATTTGGAAGAAGGGAGAGTAAAGGTAAGAAACTGGGAACTGAGGGAGAGAGGAGTAATTCACTCTGAAGAAGACTCTTAAAGCTCATAACCCAACATAGCCTTATCTCTGATAGTAATGGAAACAAACTTCATTTAAAAGAAGAGAAACAGAATGATCAAAATGGCCTGAAAAGTTAGTAATAGCAAGATTACTTTCATTTTCAAGCCAAAAAGGGGACAATTGCATGCCTGAAAAAATTTCTGAACATAGATTTTCTGAAAAAGAAAGGTGGAAGATAATGAAATACTGAACTAATAAGAACATAAAATTCCTAAATATAAAAAAAAATTCCTAAATATAAGCTCCAAATAAACCCCAATATGCATACATCAATAATCAGAAAATGCTTAAAAATACACTATTTAGAATAATATTTTATAAGCCACCCAAGCATATAACAAAATAGGCAAAACACTTACAAAAAAAACTACAAAATGTGGCTAAAAGTCATAACATCAACCTGACCAGATGAAGACAACCATGTTTAGAGACATGAGAAATTCACATCAAAAAGACAACAAGTTTACAGACATGAGGAATTCATATTATAAAAGATATCAAAATGCCCCATCAATCCAAAAATTCAACTGAGCTCTAAAAATTTAACAGGCAACAGGCTGACCCTAAAATTTTTACAGAAAAGTAGAGCTAAATGTAGCTAAGACAATTTCAAAGACAGACTTACTAAACAAAGACAATTCTATAAAGACCTTTTACCAATTGAATAGACTTAAAAGTCTATGCACATACAGATATTCGATATATGATAGATGAAACAAAGCAAATAGTGACCAAAGGATGGCTTATTCAAATGAATGCTATTGGGAACACTGATCTTCCATAAGAAAAAATTAGATCTTTACCTCAAATCAGTATGACTACATACCTGAATACAGAATATAGACAGGAATTTTAAGAATCTAGTTCAGTACCTAAACAAGTACTCTAAGATACAAAGACTCAAGTGGCCAGAGAATTTAATGTTTCTAACAAATAAATTCACAGTGTAGAGATGAAGGGTGAAGACAAGAGGAAAGGACAAGGGTCTTCTGTAACATAAAGAAAATTCCCGGTTTTGTGATCTCACAAAAGAGTAAGACACTATATAATAATTAGCCCCAGAAGACAATCAGATACACACATACATGCGATGTAACATTGATATGAAATGATGCAGAAAATCAATGCATTCACTAGAGCTGCTCATAAAAATGAATAGTCATTAAAAAGTACAAATAAAGTACATGCGGCTAAAAAGTAGCAATTATGTAACTCAACTAAGAAATGGGATCAGTCATGAAATAGAACTTATACAGTTACTAGAATTACTTATTAGGACAAATAAATAAAAATTTCAAAATTGTGCTAAGAAATAACTGGCTTCTGGGCTGGGGATACAGCTCAGTGGCACAGCACCTGCCTGGCAAGCATGAGCTCCTAAGTTCAATTCCCATACCAATAAAAAAAGACAATACAAAAGGAGAGAAACAGGAAGTTACTTTTCCAGTTCCTAACAACCCCACCTTTTCCTATTAACATTTTCAAGGTAAGAATAACATTGTTAAGAGTAAGAAGAGCAAGGAAGACTTAAAAAAAAAAAAGGGTATGTGTTATGTACATGGACAAACCCCACACATAAACGTAATTGTATAATTCTGTACTGCAAACATGTACTAATAAAATTTACATTAGTAAGACTCTTTAAGAGAATATATGAGACTTGTTCAGTTCAGTGTTAATTAAATAGCACAATTTTTGATGACAGTCTAGAATATAATTAAGGTGTCTGATTTACTCAGTCACAACTCTAACTTTACTCCTGGTCTTAACTTACTTCATGGTTTTAGACAGTTGAATGACCACAAATAAGCATGTGGGCTGACAGAGGCATGTTGAGACCCAGAATAACCAAAAGTCAATAGAAACATGATCAAGAGAACAAGAAATAGAGTTAGTTTCTAAACAAAAATCTAAATAGCAGAATCAGGAAAAAAAAATTCTACTGTAATTATTAATTTGCATGTCTGATGAGTGTAATTAAGATTGTGGGTAGAGAAAATTAAATGTTTATATTAAATATAAATACATATAATGACAAAAATCAGTGAAAGTTAAGGGGGAGCAAGAAAAATAGAACCTAAACTTCTAGTAACAAAACTGATACTTGGATTTGTCAAGTTCTCAAAACACAAAGTATTTGAAAACTTGAAAAAAAAAATGCAAGTATATATATGGAATAGCTGAGATGATTGTACTACTAATTTCATCAGTTCTTTGAAAATAGCAGTTAAGCTTAAAATGTTCATTTTGACTAACTCCATATGCTAGTATCTGTAATCTGAGCAACTACATTGAAGACAGCAATGTGTAATATAAAAAACTATGGTTGAATACCTCTCATCTTTTCTTCTAAATGTGTACTGTTTCTAATGTTGTTATCAATTATGATTACTCTTTGAAATAAATTAAAAAAGAAAAAGTAAAAAAGACAAGAAAAAAATTAAGGTTTATTGAAAACAAGCATTCATGTTCAAATTATTTGTCCAATTGTGCATACCTGTATCTGTTAATCTGAGCAACAAATCCGACCATAAAAATGCATAATATAACAACCATTGTTACTTTGCCATTCTTGTTCTGAAAGTCTGTACCATATGTGTTGTTGTATGTTACTCTGTATCTGTCTTTGTTTTTGCTGTTGTTTTTACTCTTTAAAATAAAATCAAAATTAAGAATCATGATATTCACAAGTGACAGCCAGAAATACATACAGAGTTACATGTAAGATTCATCCCTCAACTAAAGGAACAATGATTTAATGTAGAGATTATGTGACTGTACACTGAGATAGATGTTAGTTTATTACACGTACATGGCATTTAGTTGAAGGTTAGTCTAACACTGCCATCCTCTAAGTGTCTATTCATTTGCATATACATTCATTGGCTAAAACACAAATAGTTTATTCCTACCTCTCTGAAGAGTGCACCATAAAACTGAACAATGTATGGGCAGTCACTACTCCGCATTACTACATCCAAATCCATAAGTAGTTGCTTTTGTTCTTTTTCATCCACCGTTGACCGTATTCTCTGGAAAAAAAAAAGGTAGAAGATGTCAGAAAAACATTTAAGTTTCAGAAATTCACATTAAGCCTCTACCACAAAACTGAAAATGTATCAAACTTCCCAAATACTAACCACATACAAAAATTATCTTTGTCTTGTCTTTACAAGAATAATTTCCACCCAGAAAATTTAACAATAGCACCTAAGAATTTTTTAAAGGGCACAAGACTTTTCAAACAGTAACATTCATGAATGATATGGGAGTGATACAACAAAATTCTTAGATACTGAAAATTAACACCCACATGAAAATATAAAGAAAATCACAAGTTACAGCAGTTTTCATATGAATGACTGTAAATGGCTTCATAAGTATGGGACCTAGGCACTCAATGCAAAAAAAAAAATTCAAAATCCACAACATCTTCATTCATTGGATATGGGAAATAGTCCATTGCAAGAAAAAGGGAATACTAGGGTAGGGGCAATATACACAGAAAAAAATCCAGGTTTTTCAAATGCAGTGTGAGAACTGTTCTCCTTCACAGAACTTTGTACACATTAATAACAAAACTGTCTCTCTAGCTCATGAGTCAACATGTGTTTCAATGTAAAACTATGGAAAACATCCTAAAACTGCAGGAACAGAGACTCTTTTTACAAATTCCTACACTGATAAGGCGCTCTTCTGTATATCACAAAGCTGGGAAATATATGCCTAACCAAGGTGTACCACAACTCTACATTTCTAAGAAACTTTCAGAAAACATTAGTACCTCTACCTCTCATCTCCTATCCAGGAACAGTGTAAGATATACGTTTTCAGAGGGATAGTTCCTACTCTATTAGACAGATACAAATCAAGTTCAGAAAAGATGTAAAATATTAACAATAAATCCACAGGTTAATATTAAAGCATGCAAACAACTTCTATTCTCATAGAAGGTTCACAATGTCACACCGCGCCACTGTGTACAATACATAGCACATACTTACAAGGTAAGTTAGTATCAAAAAATATATAAGGTAGCATTTTGTCTTCCAAAGACTTCCAGGTGTCTGTCCTCAATAGTCTTGAAAGGGAGGAAGTAAGTCAATTAAATTCTTGAGCCCATTTTATAGCAGAGAAGCCACAGCACAGAGAGATACAAAAGATGTATTCCATGTGACATACGAATGGTAGTAATTTAAAGAACAGAAGTAGGTTCTCTCAATTTCATTTTTGGACACTAAATAAGGAATTTCATATACTTCAAATGTAAATGAATTCAACTTTGCTACTTAAAACTTATACCTTGCTACCTATTATTTCATACCAAATAAATCCGTTAACTGGCTTCAATCTTACATAAACTGATTTTTTAAAAATTCACAATAAGTATCATTGTCAGATACAAGGATAAAAATAAGAGCAAAACAAAAAAAAATTCTGTTAAAATTAAGAAAATTTCACCTTTCTTTCCATCTCATTTCTAAATTTTCGTAGTTTGGGAATTTTGCTTCTAAAAAAACATCAGCTTAAAGCATCCGGAAATATTTGTTGGTTCAAAACATGACCTTGATAACTTTTGTAATCATTCTAAATACATTTATCCCTGTTTTAATAAAATAACTTTGAAATTATGGCTGTGAAAATAAGAGGTAATTCTTTAAAAGGATCTTAGTAATCCATATTATCTAAACTTAAAAGACAAAGAGTCGGTATGCAGAAATCAGTGCAAATGACTTGGTTGGGGAACATTTCTACGTACTAGTTAAATTTTTTTCTCTTTTACATTAAAAAAATTTAGTTTTCTAAACTTTTCATATACTTTTTTTTTTGCAAAACCAGGGATTGAACTCAGCCCCTTGTGCTTACCAGGGAAGTATTTATTCCACTGAGCCATCTCCCCGGCCCCAGTGCAAATATATTAATAGGTATTTATTTTAAAAAGCACCCTTTTGCTAACTTTCATTTTCCTGAACTATTTTATGTGGTTTTCTACACTTATCCCTCTATAAATGCTTAAATTCCAACTTTTTGGAAGCATATGACCGTCAAAAAATCAACAGTTACCAATATTTGACTTTTGGAAGCCAATTTCCAAAAACGCTGCTGTAGCTCCAAGAAGTATATACATCTAATTGCATCCATTAGAGGCCCATCTGAAATCTGTGCAATTCCCTGATATCTAATACTAAGACACTATCTGACAAACCTGTTACTAGCCTGAATGTAGAGAAAGTGCCCAGCACAGTTCTCATCTTTGAGATAATCACACAGCAGGAAAATACAGACTTGCTTTTCAGTGCTGTTTCTAAGCACACAACAGAGTGGAATAGCTTGGAAGGGCTACTTGGTCTAACATGAAATTGAGGATGCTCCTGGATGCTTTTCAACAGACTAACACCTCCTCATACTCTCCAAATGTTCTGCCCCAGTGATGGTGATGCACCAAAAAGTAGCAAGCAGCTAATACTACAACTGAAATATTTGGGAATGAGCAAATGCTGAAGTTTTAAGACTTGGTTGTAACATTTATCATATATTAGCACTTAACAGACTAACTAATTCCAAAGGCCCAAAGGACCCTTTCAAAGGAGGTTAAAAATTTTTGAGTGGAAAATAAAAGCAATATCTATAGAAAAGACTTCTAAGATTTGAAACAAGTGAGGTTAGAATCTTCTAATATTTGGCAGCAGAACTGTATAAAAGTGAACTCATCATCAATAAGAACGTAATTATCTTCCCTTCGTATGTCCATAATAAAGGAACACAGACATACAAAAGTGCAAAGATGAAATAATTATGTTATCTGAAATTCTTTGGTAGTTACAATGGTCAGAAATCAAATTTATTGATAAATATTTTTAATTCCTAAGAAACTGTCATTGGTTTATATCATAAATTTAAATTAGGTAAGGCTTTTATGCATTTGGATCAGCAAACTTTTCTTTTTCTCTTTTACACAGAATAGATGAACAGCCCACAAGAAACCATAAAATATATTTTTTTAAGTCAAGAACTTTCAGTTTTGAGCACGTTTTCTTTTTAACCAGTATCAACATTCATTCAACACCATTATTTTTCTTCATTATATGTTTGGGCTCTCGCACACTATTAACTAAAGTTACTTCATGCTCTCATAGCAAGTTAAATAGTCTTTCTTTAAAAAAAATCCACATCTCTTTCGAAAATTAAAATTAGCTTTGGATTATTTCTAGCTTTACTTTATTTGAAAAGTAATGTAAATAAAACATAAAAGTGAAAACAAAGCTGGATATGTTGGCCCATGACTATAATTCTAACTCTCTAGTAGGGTAAAGCAGGAGGATCATGAATTCGAGTCCAGGTGGGCAATTTAGTGACTTACCAAGACACTGTTGCAATTTTTTTTTTTTTAGCACCACGCAGGCATCAAATGCAGGACCTGTGCTTGTCAGACAGAGCTACATCCCTGGCCCTCAAAATTTAAAAAGAGCTGGGGGCATAGTCCAATGTAAAGACTCTGGATTCCACCCTAATATCCCTGTACTGTGTCAATTTGAAATGTTTAAGAGTTTAACTAAGGGACTGAGCAAGAAGCCATGTCCATGCTTATAAACATCCTGAGCAAAATGAGGGCATGGAGATTGTGGGACCGCTACACTGCCCTGGGGGTGGGAGCCTGCTTATAACATAAAGGAGGAAAAAGAGGCTTGTTCTCCCCACTTTTGCTCTTTTTTTTTTTTTTTTGCTGTCTTGAATTGTTGCCCCGTGCTTTGCCACCCTGCCTTGGAGCCAGCTGATTGAGGATTGAAACCTCTGCAAACTGAGACAAACCTTTCCTTCTTTAATTTTGAGTGTCGGGTAAATTGTCTCAGCAACTAGAGAAAAGTAACTAATACAACCCCCCACCAAAAAAAGGAGATATATATATGTACATTTCCAGTGTAGAAGTTTATACACTTAAAGATAACATTTGGTGAGACGGGAACCTAGGGTCTTGCTCATGCTAGGTAAGCGCTCTACCTCTAAACTACTTCCCTGCCTTTTATCAGTTTTTAGAGTCTAGGTATTGGCTGATTTGCCTAACTGGTCTTGAATTTGTTCTCCTCCTGCCTCAGCTTCCCAAGTAATTTGCGATTACATGCAAGTACCACAGTGTCCAGCATAAAATACTTTTCTAAAGTGCCCAAATTTGTATTAAATGTTGTCTGTAGGCCTAATAAACCTTTAAAAGTAGATAAATTCCAATAAAAGCAAAATCAAAAATTCCAAAAGGCCTCCACCTAGAGTTACACAAAAACAAGTTTCAAGTGCTCTGGTTTTAAGACTGGTATTATATACATAATTAAATTTTAAAAACAAACCTTTATTTTTCCAAACTAACAATCTAACTCATGCTCAAGTTTTAATTAACTGCTTGAATTTAAACTCTTTTTACTATTTTACTGTTATTGAACACCTACATAAATGTAGTATTGTTATAGATAGCCTCCAATTTGACATTGGTATCTCTAGAGCAGCTCTTGCTTAATACTGACATTATTCTCTACACCTACATTTAAATCTGCTAACCCCAATTCCCCTATGCAATTTGCCAGTACTCAACAGGGATGAATGACTCTGACAAAACTAATATCAGCAAGCACAAGGACCTTTCAAGTAGATTAAGACACATTGTGATTGTGTAAAGGGATTACATAAACTAATAAAGTTAAATTTCCACAAGAATTTAGGGATGGTGTCTCAGTTACTTTTTACTCATTGCTGGGACAAAATAACCAACACCCAAAATTTAAGGAAGGAAAGGTTTATTTAGCTCACAGTTTGTGGAGGTTTCAGTCTATACTTGGCTGGCTCCTAGGCAGAGTGAAAAAGGCAGAGAGCAGCAATTTATGGCAGCAGAAAACAGCAAAGGGAAGGGCAGCAGCAGCTGCTTCTAGCCAGCCTGTCTCCCCTCCTTATATTATAAACATACTACTGTGGGGCTGGGGGTGTAGAACTCACACAATGTCCATGCAGAAGATGAGGACGTTTACAAACTAAGAATCCTGGCTCTCTGCTAAGTCACTTCATTAAATTTCTAAACTTCTCAAGTTGTCATAATGCATCAGGCAGTACAAATGGGAAGGACAGAAAGAAAAAAGATACAAGAAGATGGTAATAAAAAAAATAGGAAGAGAGTAATATACAAGTATATTCTCAAGGAAAAGTAAGCGTACCCCTTCTTACTAAGACCTAATGACTTAACAAACGATTGTGATTTTTTTCGTTCCTTTCCTAAAGTTGTTTTCAGGGTGGAGAGATACAGAAAGAGACAATAAAAGAAAAGATTAAGTGATCATTATCAGGGGTGTAAAGTTAGGCAAAAAGAAAAGTTGACAATGCAATGACTAAAAATAGAATTGCAGAGAAAACAAATTAAGAAAAGCATACAAGGTTAGTCCTAAGAATCAAGTCACCAAGGAGGATTCTGCCTAGGTGCTAAACAAACAACCCACCTCATGTTGGCAGTGGTCCTTGCTCCATACTCTGATCCAGAGTTAAGCCTTACCTACAGGGTTCTCAGAATCCTTCAGTTGCTACAGAGGTCAGCCACACACCATATAAAAAAGCACCAGACTGCCTATAATGATCTTTTATGACTCCCCTTTATGTTGATAGAACAACCCAGAGTTTGTTTTTTTCTTTCTGTGAAACCAAGCTATAAGAAAAAGTTAGGGAGATGGTATCTTTTTAAGTGTGTATGTTGGGGGGGGGGTGTGCACGCACATGCATACATGTGCCTACAAACCTGATCCTATTCCTGCTTTGAGAAAAGGAAACTAGGTAGTGATATATTCAAAAACTCAGGGTTAAAAAACTAACGATAAGACTTATGCTCTTGACTAAAAACAGCAGATCCACAGTATGTATGATAGATAACAGTTCCTAGAATCTGAATATCCCAAACAAAAAGGATAGTAATCTTCCTCAAACATAGCAGGAATCAAGAACTAAGGAGCATAGGAAAAGGCTTGACTAAGCAGTAAAGTAGTAGACAGATCCAAAAATAGCAACAAAAATAAGTTTATAAAATGCCTGTCAATACAAACTGATACTACTTTGGTTTTGAAATGAAGAAAATGTATGGGGCACAGGAATAAAATGTAGAAATAGAAAAAATGGGGAAACTAATGTGGAAAAAGCATGCTCATGATCCTAACAGATAAGATTTCTAAATTCTCCATCATCAATTTTCAAGGTTCCTGGATGGCTCAACTGAGGGTACAGAGAGGTAGCACAGTGAAATTAAGGGTAAGTAGGATACTCATATTCCATGATGCACAGGTATATCCTTAGCTGCTTGGACTAAATCAGAAGTATTCCAAAGTGAAACAGGCACGTTCCCTGGTCAGAAATTAGGGCATGAATATAATGAAACTCTGCAGGGTGATGGATTCAATAAATATAGAAGATACCAGTGTTAAGCGTTAGAAATTGTTCCAAGCACTGACTAAAGCATATGATATAGAATAAAATGATATAAACTACCAGAAATTCATTTATTATTAACAAAAAGTATCATTTTAATTTATCACCAACCAAAGTCACAAGACCAGATGATATTAAATTTACTCTGCATCAAAGCAACATGTGGGCTGGCCTGATAGCTCAGTGGACTCAGCGCCTGCTTAGGCAGAGTACAGTGGCTGGGGTTCAATCCTTAGTGTGCTGCCCTGAGAAAGCAATAGAAACTGGGCATGGTGGTGTGCACCTGTAATCCTAGCACTTGGGAGGCTGAAAACAGGAGAATCACTACAAGTCTGATCTACGCAGTGAGACCCTGTAGACCCCGTCTTAAATACAGGAAAAAAATAAAATACAATAAAGCAATGTGTAATCTGTTCTCACTCAGTTAGCTCAAGCTCATTTTCTGGACATGTGGCTCACTTTTATGTAAGCAGCCATTGTCATCAAAGGCTACCAAAATATATGTATTCATATTTCAAGCAACTGTCAAATACTTTGCCAAATTACTATGATGGCTAAGACAGCCACTCCCATGACCAAGAGTTAAAAGCTCCCTGTGATGACAGATGTTTACCTTTTGTACTAACTGCATACTTGCAAATATGACCTATGCAGAAAACCTAGACCTGGCATATCATATGGGACCTTAGCTGGAACTCTTCTCCACAGAAAACAGTGATATAGTAATGGATCATAAGTACAAAGGTACTACATTTAAAATTAAAAGATGAACAATATCATTTTGACATAGTTGTGACGATTTTTAAAGATGAGTTTGGGAACTGAGGTTGTAGTTAGGAGTTAGAACATACGCTTAGCATGTGCAAGGCTTCATGTTCAATCACCAACATCAAAACAAAAACAAAAACAAAAAAAAGATGTAGTGACTGCAATCTATAGGCACCAATCTGTGTTCATTAAAAACATACTGTGTTCATTAAAAATTCCTTGCTAGGGTGTCTTGCCCTCCTTAAGCTAGAATTTGCTAAAAGAATATAAAAAAGGATACACTCAGATCCACAAGTGTCCCTACTAATCTGGCCCCTACAAATAAACATGCTGCTTTTGCAGCACAAATGGTCCAGAATCCCGTGCTAAGGCAAAGCTGAAAAATCCCAGAAACTGCAGCACATCAATACACAATATCGTTTTCCTTTGGGCCATGAGTTCTCTTAGGAATTTTTATTCTCCTGATCTGCAAATAAAGATTCTATATCCTAGATAAGCAGGAAGATCTTCCCTACTGCTAAAGTCTTACACACAGATAACAAACAAAAATTCCCACCACATATCACAATAACGTCATTAAGATCAAAGTAGATGGCAGTATTAGACAACAAATAGTAAAACAAAAGCAAGGTACAGCAGAGCATGGTGGATGGTGGTGTACACCTATAATCTCAGTACTCAGCAGGCTGAGGGAGGAGAAATGTTGCAAGTTTGAGGTCAGTCTGGGCTACATAGTGAGCTCAAGTGAGCTGCCTGAACTACAAAGCAATATTCTGTCTCAAAAAATAAAATAATATAAAATAAAATATCCAAAAGCAAGGTATAGTTTTAGGAATGCTGATCACAGATGCCAAATTGGTTTTTGTGTCTAAAAATAACAAATGGAATCAGTAAAGTAAATTGTTTTAAATTATAAAAACACGATACTAGTAAGATCAAAAGAAAGAATGCTGATTCTTAACTGTAAAGTCATCCAAGTCTTTAAAATCCACTTAGGGCCAGGCAGATAGCTCAGTGGATTAAAGCACCTATTTAGGCAGACAGGGGCCGGGGGTTCGATCCCCGGCATGCCTTGCCAGCCCCACCTGCACTGAGCCTGCGATTGAGACCAGGTTTGGTGGCGCACACCTGTAATCCCAGCACTTGGAAGGATGAAAACAGGATAATCACAAGTCCAATCTGTGTAGTGAGACCCTGTACTAAATACAAATAAATAAATAATCAATTAATGAATTCCCAATTAGGCCTTAGCCAAAATTTTGAAACTTAAACTCACTAATGACAGGTCTTCACCTCAGTGCCCAAGACAATAAAAAGAAACAGTGCAAGTCTGATATAAAACCAATTTCAGAGGCACAACAACCCACAATCATAGAATATATGCAGGAAATATGTCAAATATTAGTTCAGATGTTTCCCTTGAGGAATGAGGTGTGAGGAGCCAGTTTTCTTCCACATAACTATAAAACTATACTTCCAGGTCCCAAAATTTTCTTAGGTCAACCAAGTGATGGTACCAGATTTCAAAAATCAGATACCCAGTGTTATGTTCAGAGACAAATAGGGACTAAAATTCACCTACAGCAACTGTTTCTGAACTGGCCTACTTGGATCCCTAATGTTTTCTCTAAGCTGGTGCTGGCTTCACATATGGGTCAGCAGGATCTTGCTTCCTAAATTCTGTGTACAGGTGCATATTAAGGACTAAACTTAAGACTTCATGCACACTAAGTATATGTTCTACAGCGGAGCTACATCCTGAACTCATCACTCTTCATCAAGCACAATCGTATTGATTTTAGCTATTTTATTTATTCAGTTCCACATACAATTCTGTTAACTAGAAAGAACCCAGAATCTGAAAAGCCATTAACCCAGTGTGACAATGAAGTTCAAAACCAAAGATAACTGGAAAGTAGCTGTGCCATATCCTTAGAATGTGTTCACTCCACTTACTCTTTTTATATGAAACACCACAGCTGGTAAAGTGACATTACAAAACATAAAAAGGGCTTGAGTGTAGATTTCTTAATCAAGTCATATTATCTGGCCAAACAAACATATAATGGAATCTATTCTGTACTCAAAAGTCAAGCCATGAGTTCTGCATTCACAAGCAATTTGGATAATCCAAAATCATCACTATAGTCTTTCAGTTGCCTAACAAATCACACTATATATCAAAAAAGAGCTGTTCAACATTATGGCCAACTCTGTCAAATATTCTAGTGCTGGGCCAGTAAGACAGCTCAGTGGACTACAAGCTTGCTTAGGTAAGCGCAGGGGCCAGGGTTCCCTGGCACCACATGCTTCACTGGCCCTACCCCCTAAGTGCACTGAGCCAGCAATGGAGTCTGGGCATGGTGGTGCTATGCCTGTGATCCCAGCAATAGCGAGGCTGAAAACAAGAGGATCACTACAAGTCTAAGCTGCATAGTGAGACCCTGCACAAAAACAACAAAAACTTTATATTCGTTCTTTCAGAACAATATACAAGATTAATATATACACACTAAAATGAACCTCCTCCAATCATTGTTGACCATTACAATCTACCAAAATCATTCAGTACGGAACTTCTGACAGAAGTGGCATGGTCTCTGCAGTGGTGGTAAAATAAGCCAACCTATACTTTCCCAATCCCTGATTTTCCATACTTGCCCTACCATCCATATGAAGGAGACCTACCTAACAAACAAAAGAAAACCCAACTCAATAAAGGGCTGGGCTGTGGGCCGCTCACACTGTCAGTAAAGTGATCTACACCCTCCCATCAACCACGGGGGTTAAATTATGTCTTGATTCCAAGTCAAAGATGTTGAAGTTAAAACTTCTATCATAGATCAAATGACCAGGCAGGACCAGAAACATATAAACCAATGAATGAGGACAGATAAAAGAGAAGAGCTGAAAGTTAAAGGAGTAAGACAAGTGAGAAAGATCACCAGTTATGAGAAAACAGCTGAAAGCCCTCACACACAGGATCATGATCACTGGCTTAGTCTGGCCTAAAGGCCTACACTTAAACTCAGATGACTCATAAATGTCATAGAAATCCACAGTAATAGCCTTCACATAGCATCTCCCCATCTTTCTCTACTTATCAGATAGGAGTTCCATTCTCCAATGATATGAAAGTTTTACTTTAGCATTAACCCTTCAAGTAAAATCCTGATTCCACTGGCCACCAACTTTAGCAATGGTGAATTCCTTCCCTTATACTCCCTTTCATTTTCATTCTTCCTTTTCACTATCACCTGTTTTTCTTTCATAGCTTACATATGTGGAATGGGACTGCATAACATCAACAAGTCAGCGTGACAGTGAGATAGGAGACTGGGCATAGCAAAACTTGGAAGTCGGTGTGATCTGTTTATTATAACACAGAACAGTTTCCAAAGCCCTGCACATGGACTTCTCATGAGAACTCGAACAGATTTTCAACAGGATGGCCAATACCTGAATTCAGCCTGAGTTGTGCAATTCTATTCTAACACTGTTTCTCAGTACCTCACATGTAGAAGTTCTTTGAGGGTTTCCTCAAAATTTGCATAGTATAAAAAAGGTCACCAACATGAGGGGAACGTGCTATGGTGACTTACTTCACCTTGCTCATCCTTTCTCCAAGGTGTTCTTTTACTGCTTTTTCTCGTTCCTCTCAACCCAAGTTCACTCTGTCAGACCAGTTTCTCTCTCACTCTTCACTTTTACTTTCTTAAGTAAACCTTGATTCATACAATTTTTTGTTCAAGATTAGAAGAATCTGGAATCTTACTCTCAAAGGAGAAGTGAGAAACCCAGAACGGAGTACCACTTAGTTGGCAAAAGCCTCTTTTAGAAGCAGGTTACCTAGTAACAACATGACAGAAAACAACAAAGAAGATGGAACACTAAGCCTGTAGGACTTACTGTAAGCAGACTCAGCTTGACCTAGGTAGAAGAATTAAAAACTGGACAGAAAGGAGACAAGGAAAATCATAAATTTAGGAATGAACACTACAGCTTCAGAACACAAGCCCAGCTTATTTTTTCTCATCTAGAACATATTTTTCTTGTCTAATAAGCCTAGACAATTCCATTTTATCTGCAAAGGATTCAGCCATTCCTTTTTTTTTTTTTTTGCTTCAAATTTTTTCTCTCTCACCTTTAACTCTACAACTTGTAAATCAGGTCATCAACCAAAACATAAAAATGATCTTACTCTTGGTGGACCAGC
>NDGM011164559.1:0-13518 GCA_002564305.1 Octomys mimax | reverse complement strand
TTTTTTTTTTTTTTTTTTTTGGTGGAACTGGGGATTGAACTCAGAGCCTTGTGTTTGCAGGGAAGCACTTATTCTACTGAGCCATCTCCCTGGCCCCTGAACTAAGATACTTTAAGACCAGTGAAGTAAGTGAGAGAATAGACCCATATTTTAACAGCCTTTGATATACAAGAGAGCTAAGTTTTATTAAATATTGCTACAATTTTTTTTGTGGTACTGGGGATTGAACGCAGGACCCTGCACTTGCCAGGCGACTCATTCTACTGAGCTATCTCCTTGGCCCAATATTGCTACAATTTAAACAGACATGTTTCTATATGGGATAGCTCATTGATTCTCTAAAAAAGTAGTGTGAAGTACCTACCAAGATCATGCATATTTTGTAGAAGATAAAGCCAGACACAAAGAAAATTGTGAATACCACAGTGCACTATCAGAGTAAGTTTAGGGTTCTTACTCCTAAATCCTCCTTGCCATTGCTTATGCACGGTGGTCACTCAACATGAACTCCACACCCTCTGTTCCACGGGTTGGTGGTCATCCCCACCATAATTAGACAAAGTTGGGGAACTCAGTCCATGTTGCACTCAAGAGTCATTAAATCTAAAATCCCCATGAAAATCATATACTATTTAGCTTTCCCTAATACTATCAGTGAACACAGTCCACCATAGTAGTGTCCTTCTTTTAATAAGACATATAAATCCACCAATACTTTTATTTGTGTGGAAGTCCCATTTTCAGGACAGCATGCAACTTAGAATACCTAATGAATGGTCTGTGTTCAGCCATCACATCTACTGCTCTTTCAAACTTCCGAGGTAATGCATACATCTATTCACTCTCTCCAACAGGATGGTGGTGAGGTTGTGGGGTAAAGAAGCTTCCTCTGAAATCTAAGGAGCAGAATTTATTCTCCCCTAAAGTAACTCAGTCTAAGGCATGAGGCAAGCTCACCTGTCTAAATTCAGTTTTCTCATCTCTAAAAGTCTATTAATAACCATGTCCACCTATATGACTATGAAATGTGATCGGATTGAATGAATAGCATACGCAAAGAACCTCACTCTCTTGATGATTTGTAATCTTTCAGATTAAATATAGTTATCATTTTTGAAATACTTGATATTTAATATAGCCAATCACAATTAGTTCTGTTCAATATAGCATTGATTATAACTGCAGTTATACTAACAAATTATAAGTTCATTCGTCCTTCTATATTAATAGTAGCTGAGATTCCATCTCATTCCAGAAAGAACAGTTATTAACAAGAAAACAGCCAATAAAAAATGTTGGAAAGACTAAGGGGAAAAAGAGAACCCTTCTCCACTCTTGGTGGAATTGTAAAATGATACAACCACTGTGGAAGTCGGCGTGGAAATTCCTCAAAAACTATGATTGGAGGTTTCATTTGACCCAGCTATCCTCCTTCTTGGAATCTTCCCAGAATAATTTAAAACACTGAACCATGACCATATATGTGCACAAATGTTTATATTTGTAAGCACAATTTGTAATAGCTAAATCTGGGAAACAACCAAAATACCCATCAACTGACAAATGGATAAAAAAGATGTGGTCTTTTTATATAATAGAGTACTACTCAGCCATCAAGGAGGATGAAGATGAGACTTTCGTAGGTAAATGGATGCCACTTGAGATCATACTCACAAGTTAAATAAACCAGACACACGTGTGTAAACATCATGTTGTGTTCTTACTGGGAGAAAAGTATATAATAGGTATTATAAAATGCAAAGACACTTCAAAAGGAAAGACAAACTGAGATGGGAGAATGGAGAAGAAAGGAATATATACACATACATATATATATATTTATATATGTGTATATATATATATATATATATATATATATACAATTTCATTATCACAAGGCCTACTTCTTGAAGTGAACATTATTTAAATATTTGTATTTTTGTTGAAAGTACTTCCATGCATAATTTTGTCTTAGCTAAAGAGTAGGCATCTAGTTTAGGTAGATGTGATCACCTAAGATTTTCATATTTAAAGGTTCTTGGGAGCAATGTTGTACTACTAGTCATATTACTGTAATTATACTACTAAAAGTGTATAATTACACTGCTAATAGAGTTAAACTAATAACTTATACTACTAATTTCTTAGTTCATTGAAAAGAAAGGTTTGTGATAATATTGTTTGGGCAATCCCACGCTGATATCTTGTACTCTAAGTAACTTTGAGAAATATAAATACACAATGCATTAACCATTCTTACCCTTTTATTATCTTATTTTGAAATTTTGTAATTTTTCTTTGAAAAAATTTAATACCACCATCATTCCTAGAAATTAATAATATACATATGTTCCTATTTGTACACAAATGCTTACAATGTCATCTTATCATGATTGCCTTTTTTAAAAGTTGTATGTTCTATATGTTAATGTTTGTTATATTAATTTCTATGAATTTGACAAACAGATTTCAGAATGTGACAGTTAAGACTGGTTGATACCACACATTTACATCCCTGGTGGACAGGGAGGGCTCTTCAGTGTTCAGTGTCATTTCTAAACAGAAGAATAAAAAAATAATAATCCCAAGCAAGGAGAGGGCATGACGGAGAAAGGGAGTATGGCTTACGCGTGAGACACATCACTTGTATGTATTTTGACTTCACTTGAGGTCAATTGCACACCACTGAAAGCTTTTAAATTTAAGAGAAACACAGCTTATCTGTCATGAAAGTTCTCTATGGTTTGAGAATAGAAGAGAAAAGAGCAACACTGGAGTAGCAGGGGCCTGGCCTGGCTGTTGTGACAGAAACTAGGTTTACAAGGAACTGGAAGTGGAAGTTGGTTATTCTCAGGTCTCTTCTCTACAGTATTGACAGTAGGATAAACTAGAGTGGGAGCATTTGGAAGGATGATGTCTTGGAGAAGAAAATAAATTCAATTTGCTCAGTTTTGGGTATCCTGAAGTTTCAAATTTATATTGCAACAGGCTAACCCATGCTTGAAGAAAATGAGCAAGGTCCGTAATTTCTGTAGCCTAACCCATGGGAAACTGCAAGACGTCTGGCAGTTCATCCTATTTGCTAGTTAACTTCCTAAGATGAATCCATTCCAGCAATCTATAAGGCTTCTGTGCCACAGATGCAGGACATTTGCACAGCATGGCAGACAACATGACTTTGGGTGGCTGGCCCACCCAGTGCACCCAGGAGCAGGGCCAGCGCAACATGTGGTGCCAGGAATCAAACCCCAGTCCCTACGCTTGCCTAAGCAGGCACTTAGTCCACTGAGCTATCTCACCAGGTCTAAGCCGCATTTGGTTTTTTTTTTTTTAAGGGCATTAACCCAAGCTTAGATATAATTATTGCCTCAGAGGCAGATATTACAACTTTCATATTCTACAGAGAAAAATTCTACCCCCTTCTTCAGAGGAAAGTGCTCATTCTTCCAACAATGGGACATGTGGATTGATGTCTTTCACTTGCTTAGAAATATCTCACCATTTATATTAATACAAATATTTTTTTCCTGACATTTTCTTGTTTTTCTTTTCTCTTAAGTAATCTAATTGCACCTATGTTATTTTGCTCTTTTTTTCTGCTCTTTGCACTTCACTTTGGGAAATTTCTGTTGACTTCTTTCTAGCTAGACTGATTCATTCCTTAGCTGTGCTTATTTTATGGATGAAAAGCAATGTTCATCTCCTTGTAGATTTTAGTATCTAACATGTTCTGTATATCCTGTCCTAGAAGCTCTGCGTCTCTGCCTTCTTACTGCACCTGCGAGGATATTTATCTGTTCCTCCCATTAGAGACCTTAGTATCTTAATCATTGCACTTAAAATTCTACTTTCGATCATCCCTACGTTATAACGAAGCCTGGTTCTGATCCCTGATTTGTCTTTTAAGACAACATTTCATTACCTGGTTTTGTGTTTTCTTCTTGTAAGACAAGATAAACCTGTGGTATTGCAAAGCAGAAACGGTCCGTTTTTTCTAGCAGTCTGTTCCTAGCTCAACAAATGGTAACTGTGAGTCTGTCAGTTGTTAGTGAAACGGTCCATTCAGGTTTCGGGTGACCACTTGCTCCTGCAGAAACATTTCTTTCTAGGTCAAAAAACTACACTGTGGCAAGCGCAAGGGTCTAGTTCAATCCCCAGTTCTGGGAAAAAAAAAAAAAACTACACTGATTTTCAATTTGTTTATTTTCTCCTTATGGAAGCATAGGAGTGAACAGCTGCTCCTGTGTATTCCATACTCAATCTGAGATTGCAAATCTACCCATTTGCTCTTTAAATAGATTTCATTAATATATTTATCACCTGAGAAAATCCAAGAAATTTAAGAAACTCAAGATTCACTGACCTAAGATAAAGGAAATTAAACTGCTCAAAGGCCCATCCCGTAAATCCAACAAGATTGAATGCACATTTACTATTGTTTTGTATATATTTTATCTATTTCTATGTTGTATCGTTCAGTTCAATCTGACATTTCAAACTATTGATAATATGGTGAAGTCTTACTGTGAATTTTGTATTCTTAGTACATACTTTCTGAAGTAGAATTATCTGACATTATATGTTTTGAAACATTTTTGTCTTCTATGAGTGTTCATTTTACCTCTTCCATTTTTGAGGTATCAAAACACTGCCTTTCTACTTTAAAAATATTTTGTCTAGTTTTATTTATATTTAAACAGCAATCTTATTTTTCAGACATTCAGTCTTCAAGCTGGCAATAGCCCCATGACTTCTATCTCCAGGGGAGACCCAATCATAGGTATGGATCAGAGATTTATATCATCCACAATTCACATCCAGTATTTGGGCACTTTCAAAATTTTCATGGAAATATTTTTGCTTAAAATATCACTTGAGCTTTAAAAAAAAGCAACAACTAATTTCTGGATTTAGAAACAGTTGACAACAGCCTGATGGCTCAGATGGTCCACTTCAATAGGGTACAGCAGGAAGGAGCTAACCACAGCAGCCAGACCCAAGCCAGAACAGCAGGTCAAGTTCAAGTTCAGCAGAACTAGACCCAGTGAGCTGAGGCCTAGACATACAGGAGGTTCCTCACGGCACAGAGCTGGCCTAAGGTAACTCGAATGAACTAGTCTGCCTGGAAGAATCCAGGTATGCGAAGGATAGGTGTTCAGACAGAAATCAGAGGAACTAATTCAAATTCCAAATTTAAGATCTGCTCTGTGGCATTGCTATAATTTTTACGCCTATGATCTGAAGTACAAGACTATTAGTTATAAAAGTTTGTCAATTTCTAAATTTCACTAGCTGTTATTAGTATTGCTAATTGTATTACCGTACATAGGGTACCATATATTCCTTAACTACATGTTCTCACTTAGGTAATAATATTGGAAGGTGCTTGGGTAACACCTTGACAGAAGCCCTATACCAAAGAATGGAAGACAGTGGTAAGTGGAAACCAATATCTCACCCTCCGTCAACAGAGAAGGAAAATCTTGGGACACACACAAAACAAGAATCTCTGACACAGGGGAGACACCTCCAAAACAGACCCTTCACGGACAGGCTCTGATTGCAGTGATATAGCTACCTATAATCAAATGTTCACAAAAACATGCCACAGAAATAAAGAGTTATCTCTGAAATAGACAAATGACAAAAAGAAGGAGCATAATGCAATTTCAGGCCCTGACCACCCATAACAACCCATGAGACATCAACATAGAAGAAACTGGAAGTCACAGAACTGAAAACTCTGGAATAATAGCAACTGAAGTAAAGAAAAAACTACAGAAGGCTATAGGGAAAATCAGATCAGAAATAATCTTCCAGGTGAAAAATTAAAGAATTGGTAAGTGTTTCTAAATAATATATTCATAAAAAAGAAGAGAATGGAAGAATAATGTAAATCTTGACTGAGCAATGTAGAAAAAAATAAAATGCATGAAGCAGATTCAAAGAGCAATAAGGAAAATAAAATCTCCATTAATAGTTGGCAAAACCATTTGAATGAAAGCAAAGATAAACTTTCAAACTTTGAAAACAGCATTATAGCTATTAAATAGGATTAAAAAATCTCCTAAAAACAAATATCCAGAGAATAATAATTCACCAGCTGCAAGACTATATATAGATGAAAAACATAAGACTAACAGGCATCAATGAGAAAAAAGGAGCCAACACAAATGATATAAATAGAATATGGCAGAAGTAATAACAGAAAACTTCCCAAATATCAGGAAACAAACTGTATTCAGGTAACTGAGGCACATCAGACTCCAAATAATATCAGCCCAATTAAAACTACACCCAGAAATATAATTAAGATCCCAGAAATTTAGCAGAGAACAACATACTAAAGGCTGCTAGAGAAAATAAAAGGATTACATTTAAAGGACTATACATCATAATAACAGCAGACTTCTCATCACAAAGCATCAAGTCAAAAAGAACATGGAGCAAAATATTTTAAGTTCTACAAGAAAAGAAATTACAACCCAGACTGATATACCCTACAAAACTCTTTCTTTTTAATGGAGAAGTAAAATACTTTCATGGCAAGAAGAACTAAATAAATTAATGAGGACAAAACAACCCTACACAGTGTATTGAAAGACATTCTAAAAAGGGACCAAAATGACCATACCTCCAAAAATTGCAACAGAAAGAATGCACTAAACAGGGCAAGCAATTAAACAAAGGAAAATTGGAATCAACAGCAGAAAAATAACATAACAAACATAAGCCAATACATATTAGTTATAATCATCAATGTAAAAGGACTGAATTTACCAATTAAAATAAATGGATCGGCAGAGTGGATCAAGAAACAGAATAGAACAATATGTTGTATAAAAGAAACACATTTAACACATAAAGAAATTCATAGACCGAAAGTTAAAGGATGGAAAATGACATCACATACTCCAGAGGCTGAGGAAAAAGCATGTAGCTGTCCTGTTCACAGACAATCTGAATTTCAAACCAAGAATAATCAAGTGACATAAAGAAGGCCACTATACTGGTGAGGGGAAATATTCAAAAGGAAGAGCTAAGAGCGCAATAAATATGTATGTACCAAATTTGGTTGCACTCAAGTATAAAGACAAATTTTAATGGACATGAAAAATCTAATAACCAAGATCACAATCTTAACAAATTACTATAATACCATCTTATGTCAAAAAGATAGGTCAAACAGACAAAACATTAGCAAAGAGGTAGCAGAACTGAACCAAACCTTTGAACAAATGAACTTAATGGACATAGACAGAATATTCTGCCCAACAACATCTGAATATACATTCTTTGCAGCTTCACAGAGTATTTTCTCTAAAATAGACCACATATTAGTCCATAGGTCATGCTTAAGTAAATGAAAAAAAAAAAAAAAAAACACAGAAACCATCCACGCACTATGATCAGACCACAGTACAATGAAACAGGAAATTAATGGCAAAAGAAAGCACAAAAACCCATAAACATATGGAAATTAATTAACAGCCTCTTCAGCAAACAGTGGATTACAGATGAAATTAAACACAAAATTAAAGATTATCTACAAGCCAATGAAAATTCAAGCACTATTTACTGGAATTTGTGGGATGCAATGAGAGCAGTTCTCAGAGAGAAATTAATAGTGGTAAACTCACACATTAGAAACACAGACTGAGAACAAATAAATACCCCAATGCCACATCTCAAGCTTGTAGAAAATGAAGAGCAAACCATGCCCAAAGCCCAAAGATGGGAGGAAATTATAAAGAATAGAGCAGAAATTAATGCAATTGAGACAAAGAAAACAATACAAAATTAATGTATCATAAAGCTTGCTATTTGAAATATTAAATAAAATTGATAGATTTCTGTCCAATCTCATCAAAAAAAATGAAAGAAAAAATTCAAATCCAAGCTATAAGGAGTGAAAAAGATGAAATTACTGCAGATCTTGTGGAAATTCAGAAGATCATCAATAACTATTTTGAAAATGTTCACTCTCACAATATCAAAGATATAGAAGAAATAAGTAGATACCTAGATAGGTACAAATTAACAAATCTGAATAAAGAAGATATTAAAACTCTGAATAATCTAGTACAAGCCAATAAAATTGAAAATGTAATAAAAAAAAACTTACCAACAAAGAAAAGCCCTAGTCCTGATGGATTCACAACTATATTCTACAAGAAATTTAGAGAAGATTTAATCCAAATACTCAGCCTCTTCAATGAAATTGAAAAGGAGGCAATACTCCCAAAATCATTCCTGGAAGCAAGTATTATACTGATACTAAAAGCAGGGAAAGATTCAACTAAAAATGAGAATTACAGACCAATCTCCCTCATGAACATAGGTGCAAAAATCCTCAATAAATTACTAGCAAATAGAATATAGCAAATCATCAAGAAGATCACATACCACAGTCAGAGAAGATCCATCCCAGACATGCAAGGATGGTTCAATATAAACAAATTTGTACATGTAATACACTATATCAATAAGTTGAAATCAAAAACCAAGTACTCATCTCTATAGACATGGAAAAGGCTTTCGACAAAATCCAACATTCATTCATTCTTAAAGTCCTACAGAAAATAGGAATAGATCACCTCTACTTCAATCTGAAAAAAGCCATCTATGACAAACCAACAGCAACATCATTCTAAATGAGAAAAACTGAAAGCTTTTACTCTCAAATCAGCTGCAAGACAAGGATGTCCTCTATCACCACTTCTATTCAATATAGTTCTGGAATCATTATCTAGAGCCATTAGACAATAGAGAGAAATAAAAAGAATAAGAATTAGTAAAGAACCAGTTAATCTATTGATATTCACAGATGACATGATATTGTACTTGGAAGAGCCAAAAAATTCTACCAAGATGCTACTAGATTTAAAAAAGAAAATCAGTAGCATAGCAAGATAGAAATTAAACATGCCAAAAATCAATAGCATTCCTCTATACAGATAACAAACTCACTGAGAGAGAAATTAGAGAAACAATACACTTCAAAATAGCATACAGAAAAGGAGATACTTAGGTATTAAATAAAGGAAGTAAAAGATCAATATAATGAAAATTACAGTACTCTGAAAAAAGTGATCAAAGAGGATTTCAGAAAATGGGAAATATTCCTTGCACCTGAATAAAAAGAACCAACATTGTGAAAACAGCCGTATTCCCAAAATTGTTATACTGGCTTAATGCAATCCCTATCAAAGTCCTATCGATGTACTTCACAAAGGTAGAGAAAACATTCCTGAAATTTATATGGAACCTGAAAAGACCTTGAATAGCAAAGGCACTCCTGGGCAACAAAGGCAAGGCAGGAGGCATTATAATCTCCTACTTGAAATTATACTACAAAGCTACTGTGATAAAATTAGCACTGTACTAGGAAAAAAAAAAAGAGACATATGGATGCAATTACAAACACACTCAGCCATCTTATCTTTGATGAAAGGGGGCCAAACATGCTCGCTGTAAGAAAGATAGCCTCTTTTAAAAATGGTGCAGGAGGTATATTTTCTTCTAGTGTGAGAAACTTTAAAAAGTATATTTCCATTTTCAATAATAATAATAATAATAATAATGGTACTAGAAAACTGGCTCTCTACATCCCAAAAAGTAAAACTAGACTGAGGTCTAGAACCATGTACTAAACTAGAATCAAAGTAGATTAAAGATCTAAGCATTAAAACAGAAAAACTAAGTCTCCTGGAAGAGAAAGTAGGTATAAATCTTGCAGGCAAAGAGTTAATGAACAAAACCCAAACTACACACGAAGTACTTCAAGAAATCAATATCTGGGATCTCATATCATTGAAAATTTCTGCATGTCAAAAGAAATCACCAGCAGAGTGAAAACACAATCCACAAATAGGTAAAATATCCTAACCAACAGTCACTCCAGCAAAGTTCTTCTGTCTAGAATATTTAAAGAACTAATAAAATTAAGCCCCCAAAATTTAAAGATCCAATTCAAAAGCGGGCATTAGAGATACATAAGCACTTCTCTGTGGAAGAAATAAAAGTGGCAAATAAGTACATGAAAAAACGTTCCACAGCCTTGGCCATTTTAGAAATGCAAATTAAAACAACATTGAGATACCAACTCAATGATTTCTGTTTCTGCTATTTGCTTTTGCTTTTTGTTTTTACTCTTCAAAATAAACTTTTTTTAAGAAAGAGATACAGTTGAAAGACCCCTGTCATATACCATCAACAAAATATACTATTCTCAAATTTGCCTCTCAGTTTCAAGTTTTTCTATATGTCTGCATTATCCCATATTAGAATCTACCCAGATTACGCATCATAGAGAAAAGCCTGGACTGCATCTCCTGTGCAGCTTGGCTTGCATTGGTCACTTCATCTACAGTCCCCACCCTCCAACCCACCTTTGCATAAGTCCCACCTAACTTTGAAAGTCCAGGTCAAATATCATTCTGTCTGAGAGAATTCTCTGATCTTCTGAGTTGGAAGTACAGCTCCATAGTCTGAAAATAAATTTCTTTCTTTGACTGTGAATGTTCAGTAAATGATCTCAGTATTGTTAAGTTGAAATTCATAGAAAATTTACTTTAGAAGAAGAGAAAATAAAGTGATATGTATGGAAAATATAAGTGAATATGATCTTAATTCAGTGCTTTTGCTTTCACTACTTAGTGATAAAACTATATAGTAAATAAAAAAATGTATGTTGAACAAGTAGATTCCATAACCTTTCTCAAATATTAGATGTGTTGTGCTAAGTGAGTATGTACCAGGGCCCATATTACATTCTGCTCCTAACTAAAGTTTGTCACAAGAATCTATAACACAGATACTTTATTAAAGTTCTTCCTTTTCCTTCTGTGTAGATTTAGGCTTGTTTTTCTGACAAGTTTCTGGTAAGTTTTCTGTTTGACATAAGAAAATTACTTATGGATACTTTTAATGTAGCTGAGATAAAATTAACCATCAAATCTGTTATTATAGAAAACCAAATCATCAGGTTTTCTATAATAACACATAAATCTTATATGTTTAAAAGAACTATATTTGATTTACTTTGTCCCTAAACATCTTTACCATTGTTCCTGTGTTAGGATAAATGTATCTTCTGAACTGACACACTGGATCTTTGTTGTGCATTATGAAACAAGTAAATGAAAGGAATAATTGATTTGTGCAGATGCTGAGAATAAAGAAATGAAGATATATTAAATACATGCTTAGTAACACTCCTGAGGATGCTTTTTGCTGCTGGAACACGCATAATGCTATTCTTTCTTCTGGAAAACAAATCTCAAATACAGACACTTTGCACGTAGCAAGGGACTGGTTGCTAATGATTTCACAAAGATTCACCAACCTTCAGAAACTCTTAAGAAACGTATATCTCTGGATACTTGACTGAATTAATTCATTAAACCTATTTAAGTTCTCTATATTTCAAGTGCTTTTTAAGAGATGTATGCAAAAAACCTTTGATGATGTTTAAAATTTGTTGCATGTAGAACAACAGCAAAGCCAGCAACTAAGAAATGAAAATGAATCAAACAACTTGGACTATAAAGGAGCGGCATAGTGAGGACAGAAGTTGAGTCATCACTGACCCAAAGGATTAAAAACAGGACTGTAAGTGAGACTATGAGTGTATTGTATTTGCAAGGCTTGCAGGGTCTTTAATGATTTCTGAACAACGACATCAACACCCTCGGCCACCTGGGCCGCTATGAAGGTCCCATCACTGCTTGAGTCGCTCTCCTTTTCTGGGATGAATACTTTGATGGCCCCATCTTAGAGGAGAGGTATACTTGGGATTGCAGTGTGTAGAGGCTTCAGTCAACAGGGTCCTGGCCCCAAGGCAGACCACATGGCTCACAGGCATGGCAGGGAACTGTGCCCACAGTATGGTGGGCAGGAAGCAAAAGGAAGGCCCAAGGATGTGGTAAACCTGTCCAAATCCTATCCCTGGCAACTCAGCCCCTCTTCTCACAGCTCACCTCCCAGCAGCAAGCCAGCTATGCCACCCTCATAATCCAATTACCTTCCGAAAGCCCCACCTATGAGGCTTGAGTGATATCTAGATAAACACTACAAAAATTATCCACTGGGAAAGATGTAGATTGATGTACCTATGAACACACACATGTGGTTCAGAAATTATGACCACTTAGGAGTATAACAAGAAAAATATCTAATAACTTTAGAAAGTATCCTTACTTCTTCTGAATTCATTCAGGAATATGGTAAATGCACAAAAGGAAAACAAGTAAGCAATATGTTTGACTGAAATTTGTCTTCAGCAGGAGGCAGATGTTTAAGTTGAGTATTTTCTGCTTTTCCTTTCGGCTGAGGGTGACAAATGAGTGAGGGATAGCTGTTGTGGGAAATCTACTTCCAAGGTGCACTGATCAGGATTTTACTCAAGGAAAGGTGAGTGGTTAGTGAATTTGAACACAAGATGATTTAGAGAAATTTTCTACCATAATTATGAAGTGATTTTTAAAAATTTTTCTACCATAATCATAAGCATAATTTACTAATGCTCAATTTATTATTATGCACAGGAAATTACTAATTGCATGGTACAATAAAAGTGGTTTTTATAGCACTAATTTTAAAGTCTCGATTTTGAGCAGGTGATGCTCAAAAATCAAAGTCCAATATATATTTAAAGGCACAAAGAAAGAAAAAGCACAGTGACTCTTTGCTTCAGTTAGGGGGAAAAAATAAAACTGTGTTTCAACTTGCCTCATCAAATGAATTAAAATGAATTTTAAAATGTGTTTAACCCTATCAACCTTCCCTCCACAGAGGTAAAAAGGGGTCACCAATACTTCGTTTGTGGCATTGAGGTGCTGGGTAAATGAAATAAGAGCCGTGGCCCTTGTCTAAATATAGTTTCTCATTAAACTCCATTCCTCTGCTTACTCCAATTGAGAACTTAGAAAATTAATGACACAATACTCTCCACGTCAACTGCTCATTACCATGGCACAGCCATTATCGAAATCGGTCTCTGTCTCTATGACACGTGAAGGCTGCAATGTCTATGTATGTGCAAACTCCTGTCATTTCTCTCTTTGTGTATTTTTTACCATTGATGCTCAAGTTCTTTGGTTCTTCTTAATTTGGGATTTGGATTTGTTTTTAATCCCACTCAGCCAAGTAGTACCAGCCTTGACAGAGGAGGTGTCAGGCACCAAAAGGCAGCGCTACAAAGAAGGAATGGGAAATTTTAAAATTCAGAACAGAAGTTAGCTGAACTTATATTCACTTGATCATAACTAAATTAAATACCTTCTGAGGAGACTGTAAAATATGTGCAGCTATGCTTTCATCCCCTCAGCCTTATGCACATCAGTGTAGCTGACCACGCATGCACAATGCCACGGTAAACTCCATGGCACTTCAGATCACCTACGCGCTCCTCTCCAATCACGCATTCTCCTTGCTCATCGAAACATCTGGTTTTCCAGACCCCACTCATTGTCTTATTCACATAGGAGCTGATTCCATTCTATCATGTTCTGCCGG
>NDGM011164554.1:0-21378 GCA_002564305.1 Octomys mimax | reverse complement strand
ATTATTTTGACAAATACTTGGCCCCTGACAAATTCTTTAAAAACTGACTAACTAACTAACTAACTAGTTAGCTAGCTAGTTAATGAACAACAGAAAACCAAGCTTGGTCTTTGTAAACCTAGAGATCTCAGCAGGTGAGTGAGAGAAAGCCTTGTGCGGATGCAGCGCTGCTGGCTGTGCGTCTCTGCTATCTAGGGAGTAGCGCTGACTGTGGAAGGAAGCAGATTTGGCACAATGCCAGTTTATTACCCACTTTTGTCCCAAGGGGATGTGGTTAGCGGGCCTGCTCCACAGAGCCTCTCAGGGGTCCAACCTTTTCTATGACGAGGCACAGCCACCTTTAATATTGGCCTTGCAGTAATCTTGACGTTGGCCAGCAGACAAGGGACAAGGCTGAGCAGCAGGGAGGAGGCCTCTGCTCTGAACTGGCTTAGACTGGCAGGGACACAGGACCTCTGCTCCCCGCCTGTTGCTAAGAACATACCAGTTGGTCCCATCTAACTCCAAGAGCGCTGGCAGTATTGGATAACTGTGCTCTTAGGGAGAGAAACCAGCTTAGGAACCATGGAGCCAGCCTGTCCTTTAGTACCCTCTCCAGAATTCTAAAGTTTTGACAAAAAGAAAGTGGAGTCCTAATCATTCGGCTGCAAATCCATCTATTAGGTCTCTAGTTTCTTTAGTTTACTTGTACACCTGGTGTTTACACATAGATTTCTTGAAAAGAGAACAGAAGGCTCCTTGGAATCTCCCAGGCCATCATTAAATACATTCCCGGTGACACCACTTCAGAGTAGCGTACACCCAAGCCCTCCATCTTCGCTCACTTCTGGAAAGTTTCATCCTAAGAGGGCATCACTGAACATGAATGAGAGAAGGGTTCAGTGTGTCCGTTTGTTGTGTCAGTCCCCTTCACTATGTTGTGCCCCATCTTAAGGCCTGTTTTGGGGACTGGAAGCATGGTGCTCCCTGTGTGCCTACAGAGCAAAGCCTGCACGTCAGTGCCGGCATCTTTGAACACGAAGGTGGCTCTCCTGGCAATAGTCACCTGCATGCCAAGGCAGCCTAGCAGAGCAGCCACCGCCTGCACTCCCCTCTGCCTGGTACAGAGGGTCAAAGCTGTTGTCTGTCTTGCCTTGGGACAGCTCAGCGATCGCAGCCACTTTCTCTGCCCACGCTTTGCCACCCTGTGTGGTGGGCCAGCAAGGCTGGATCCAGCACCCACAGGCTACTCTTAGCAACGCTTGTTGTTAGTTTCCACACTCTTCAGCAGCCAGCAGCCCATCTCGCAGGAGGCAGAGCTGGACGGTCCCAGCTCCTTGGGCTGTCAGACCCTCCTCCTTCCCTACAGGCTACCCAAGGCACAGTAATGAGAAATGTGAGGCCCCTGGTTGTTCTGGAGGGAATCTGGGCCACATTAGACAGCAGTTTCCCACTGAGTGTGAGGAGATAACAAGTGAGGCAGAGAAATAAATAGGCCTGTCCCCGCCAGCTCCACCGAACAGCGTTCTCATTAAAACAGGCCTATCGGAGGAGCCTTCTCACTTGTAATTGCTGCCAACACATCTATCACATCACAGATATTTCTGCTCAAACCTAACCCAATAATATAATTAAAGAAGGGAAAGGGAACACATTAATTCATGGAGGTCATCTGTCCATCAGGGTTGTTCAGACTTCCAATGTCAACCATCACTGCCTGTCGTCCCGGGGTCTTCCTCCGCGACAGCTCTTTTGCCTCCAGTGGACGTGCTTGCATCTCCCAGGCACAGGCGAGCATCCTACACGCCACCCCTAGATGTCGGCAGCTGTACCTGTAGATCCACAGCATCCTAGCTGTGTGACATTGCCCTAATCACCTGACCTCTGTGACTCCAACTATCCTTCTGTAGAAGGGGACCATAGTTCTCATTGTCATAGTATTGCATGGAGCAGACAAGAAGTGGAGAAGAAGAAGCGCTCGATAAACACCTGCATCCCTTCGTGCTTTGCTTCTTCTCCTCTTTCTTGTGCCTTTCTCTCCTCTGAGGAGCACGGAGTAGTTTTGTAAACAGAATCCTAATGCCCGAGCTTGCTATCAGCTGGGTTAAAGCAGCCCAGATGGAGAGGGTGCGTGGTGTATGCGAAAGCAGGCAAATTTGAGCTGTAGGAGACTTCATTTTGCCTTAGTGGTGAGGCAAGAGATACACTGGAATTATGAAAGAAGCCACATCCTGAGGGAGGCTTCTGGGGTCCTGAGTTCTAAGGACTTTGGGGACGTCTCAGCCAGCTTGACATCTTGGCCCTTTTTGTGTCTTGCTCGAAGGCACACCACTTCCATTACCACGTGTGCTCAGACTTACCTCTCCAGCCTAGATTGAGCACTGGAGGGTCCTCCCAGGTACAGGACATCTCTCAGATGCACCTTGGAGGAAATAAACTGCTGCTGCCCCAGTGCCAAGCTTGTCCTACTGCAGCTTCTGCTGTATCCAAGGCACTGCCTCAGAATTGTCATCCACTGCCCACCCCCTCCATCAAAGATCATGAATCCAGCTACAAATTTCAGTTGCAAAGCTGCGTGACCTTGACCTTCCGCCACATGTGTGAGTTTCCCCCACTCTCACCATTGGCTCCTTTCAGTCTCTCCAGTCACTTCTTGCTGGAAACCTCGCTTTGAGGATAAAATTCCATTCCACACCCAGAACGGGACCTGCAGCGGTGCATGACCTGGAACCCCTCTTCTCAGCTAGCTTCAGCCTTGATTGTCTCCTCTCTTCTGGGCAGCAGACGGCTGACTTGTTGCTATGGGTGATTCATTCACATATTTATTTATTTATTTGCAGCTCTAAGAATCAAATTCAAGGGCTCTTTACCACTGAATTACCAATCTAAACACTTTTTTTCTTTTGGGGACGAGTTCTTACTAAGTTGCCCAGGCTTGCCTCAAACTTGAGATCATCCAGCCTCAACCTTTCAAGCCGCTGAGATCACTGGCCTCCATCCTGGCCGATTGCTGTTGTCTTGAGTTGCCACATAATTGTTCTTGTTTCTAGGTACAACATGTTGTTGTAATACATGCATACACTGCATAATAGCCAACTCGAGGTGTGCACCATAGCTGCCACCCAGGCTCTTATCATATTTTGTGTTGAGAGCACACAGAATTACCTTTCCTGAAAGGCATCATGCTTCACCTGGCCTCTGAGGCTTTGCAAGGATTGTCCCTGTTGGGGCTTATAGCTAGATATCCCCAAGTGCCTCATTCCTAGGCATGGAGAAGGTGACTAAGTTACGGGGTGGCACAGTCAGCTTGCCCTTAGGAATCAGAGCTGGTCAGGAAGACTGGTCCTGGGGCATGAACTGGAGGGGCAGCTTTCAAGAGTCCAGGCCCTGCTTCCCTGCCTTCCCACCTGGGAGTGAAAATAAACCTCTCTTCCTTCAACTTGTGAGTGTCAGGTATTCTGTTCCAGTAACCAAAAACAGTGACAAAGACCATTCCTCTCTTCAAAACTCTCTTTATGCTGTGATACTTCTTACTCATCTGGAAAAATCTCAGAAACTACCATGTTTTATTGATTTCAAAGATGTTTTCCACATTGCAACATCTCTGGGGTTGAGTTCCCTCAAACTGGGATGCACCCAGTGGCATGGGCTGTTGGCTTGCAGCCGCGGGGACACAGCTTCTGCCTGAGTCTGAGAACACAGGGCCAGTGTTGAAGCAAGCAAGATGCAGGGAGTGGTTCAGCAGCAGATGCTGGAGAAAGTGTGGGGGCCCTTGTGACCCGCAGGAAGCAAATGGCTGCAGTGCAGGTGTGGAGGGGGCAGCGGATCGGATCCGCCGAGCAAGGTTGCCCAGGTGGGGGTCAAGAGGAGGTCATCTCCACCGAGCTGCACATTTGGCTTACGAGCCCAGTGCCAATTGCTTTTGCTTCTTTTATGGATTCTTTTAAGAAATATCATATCATCGATGCTGTTAATGGTGCAGAGAATGAGACTATGTGGAAAAGCCAGGGCACCCACAACCCTGCCTTGAAAGCAATTAGATTGGCTTAGCATAAAGAAATTCTAGGAATTCTTTAGAAACATATCCATTGCCTTCATATTTTCTCTTAGCTATGTACAAAATAATATTTAACCAAAATCTATGCCAAATTAAATGTGAATGGAGTAAGTGCAAAGCAAGCCTCCTGTCATATTTAATTGGAAGCATTTTTTCTTTCTTGATAGTGCATTCAGTAATAACAGGTGTTATAATTGGTGACATCTTCAGCTTAATGAAACAGGGTAGTTCTTAAGAGCTTCATTCAATGACACCCTAAATTAGGGCTGGCCCTCATCTTAGAGGCTTCCTCATATCCCAGTGCTCCTTACATCCCTAGGAATAACTGTACTAAATAGTAAATTGTCTAATTAGCCATTAATGTCTGTGAGGCTGTAAGACTGGTATGAAAAGGGACAATGTCTCTTCTCTTCGCTGCTTTTCCGCAGAAGCTAGATGGAGAGGATGCTTGGGAGGTTCTGTCCATGTGGGGGTGCAGCTCCACGGTGCAGCAAACACAAAGCCCCTGTCCCGTCTCCAGCACCGCTATGTGAATGAGTGAACCCAACTGGTCAGGATGGCATCATGTGCTTTGGGAAGCACAGGAACAGACAACTGTGCCAGAATGTCCCATCACACCCTCCTAGCCACAGAGCTAGGGAGCTGTCCGGATGGGGAAAGACCAAGGCTGTGGCAGGAGAGGGACTGAGCTTTTGGGAGGCAGGGAAAACTCCTGCAGGAGCAACAAAGCACTGCTCACCAATCCCGTGCAGCACGACGGCAGATCACGGCTGCCTGCTGGGTCCCACAGCGCTGGGCTGCTCACACCTCTGGGCACACTCACGATTCCCCTGGAAATCACTGTAGCTAGGGGCTGGGGCTTAAGGATGATGGACGTCAGTGTGTGCACATGCTTAAAACATCACAGCGCGCGCGCACACACACACAGAGACATACACACCATCAGTAGCCTCTTCTCCCTTGAAAACATTTTGTGTTTAAAAAGTCCCTTCAGCTGGTGCTTTTCCAGGTGAGGCTGGAGTTTTGAGAAGGAAGGAAGGAGCTACCACACACAGTGATTCTTGGATACAGCTAGGTTCTCAGGGAGCTCTTTGAAGGCTGCTGGGCTAGATCTGGGGCGCCTCTGCTGGACTGTTAGCTCCGAGCACCACTGAGAAGGAAGATCTGCAATGAAAACCCAGTTCTGGCTGCCTGGAGCTTCCCTTAAGAATGCCCCCAAGAAAGACAAGCAGTGAGCCTCTTACCATTTTGCATCTAGTGGAGGGGAGGAGTTCTCCTAAGTGTGCCTCAGAATTGGAGCAGAGGGAGGAGCAAAGTAACATGCTCAGGTGGGGCTCCTGGCCTCTGAGATTTGAACAAAGCAGGCTCTGGTCCCACCCCACCTGTAGAGGGTGCCTTGTGCCCTGCCAGACTCTGGGGACAGGAGGATGGGGGGCTCACTCTTTCCTCTCCTCTCTGCTTCCTCCCAGTGGGTCTCATTTGTGAGTTGACTTGTGACTTGTGAGAGCAGCAGCTTTGTCATTCATCTTTTGTATTTGCGAGCTTTGTATCTGTGCATGTAAACTATGGCCAACAATTCTCTTTAAGTTTCAGAAAGTTCCAAAAGCACAACTTGCATTGAACACATGCTGAGTACTGCACTGCATACACACTAGTGTCTGCTGTGTCGCCGACCTCAGTCTTGTTCCAGCACTCAACATTATTTGAGCATTTTCACATATCTGTTCATTTGCTGTGTTACTATGTTAAGATAGCTGTGTCTGCAGCGAACACGTACAGTCATATTTCTTGTCCTTATTCTCATTCTCTGAACAACACAATGCAATAACCGTTTACATAGAATTTGCATTACTTGAAAAATTATGAGTAGTCCAGAGATGATTTAAAGTACATGGGAGGTTGGGTATGAGTCACATGTAAATACCGTGAAATTCTACATAAGGAATCTGGGCAACTGCAGGTTTTGTGCCTGCCTTCAGGAGGGTCCTGGTCCCACTCCCTCATACTGCATGGCCAAAGGATCTCAAGTCTGTCTTTAGTTTCCTACAAAATTTCCACTTCCATAAAGCCTTTGCCTCAGTGTAGGAAGCTGGAGGGAATGTGCTTCCAGCACACACACAAACAAGACCTGAACACTGGACACTCATTTTGCTGAAATCATATTGTTTGAAAGAGGTAGAAGGAGTGAGAACACATGGGAGCAAGACCATGCCGTATTTGTCTTTCTGTGTCTGGCTTATTTCACTTACTGCTATGCTTCCCAGGTTCACCCACATTGCCACAGGGAGAGGATTTCACTCCTTGTCATGCCTCAGTAGCATTCCACTGTGTACCATGTTTTCTTCATTCATTTACAATGTCAATGTAGAGAAATACTGTTGCAAATGTCACCTCCAGGGCCACTCCTCTGCCTGGTTCTGTCATTCCCCCCTCCTTCTTGCCCCCTCATCTGCCTCCTAATTCTCTTCTCTGCAGCCTCTCAACTCACCTCCCCATGCCCACAGGAGATCTCCAGACCCTGTAAGCTGCTGAGCTCCAGCTGCAAAGTAGCCACAAACCACCCACTTCATTTTCCTTTCAGGTCACCTTCACTCTGTAGGTGAGATCATTTGCCCCATGCCTGTGACTGTTCTCATACTTCTGTCTCAGGTTTGACATCATTATCATCCAGTTAATTGCTTGCTACTCCCTGTAATTCACTGGGTTCAGATGAGAGCCAACTACAGTCAGCCAAGTGCCTTGGAACAGAGGTGTTGCCTCAAACAGAATCAATGGAAATGATTTGTGCTTTATGTTACCTGGAATGGGGGTGGCCACGCCTGCTGTCAGACACAGGAGGAGAAGGCCAGTCCCTGCTGAGAAAGCCACAGTGAAGTGGGCATGCATCTGGTAACAAGCAAAGGAGCTCTCCATCTCTCTAGGCAAGATTTGCTTTAATGGAACAGTTTCAAACTTGAGTGTGCTCTGTGTGTCAGCCACTCACCATGTTACTTGTTGGCCATGGCACTCTGGAATTTAGATTTGGGGGTAGACTTGGTTTTCTGCTTGCTCCTGAGTGGCAGAAGTGCTGATCTTCATAGAGCAGGAGCAACAATTCAGCCTCGAGTGGAAGGTAAGGAAGTCATCATAGGGAAATCTATGTTTCTTTTGAATACTTTCACATGCTTAAGGCAAAGTCTGTATAAAAGCCCACCTCTCTCTGAGCCATGCCACTGGGTGCTAGTGGGAAGGTCATGCTTCCTGTTTGGGTCAGAGCTGGAAGCCCAAGTTAAGCAGTTTCCCCCAAGGCCCAGATGGCCATGGTGTCAACACCACGGAGAGTTCAAGAGCAGTTTTGGGAATTAAGACCAAGTCTTTGGAATGCAGCTTCCATTTTGTGGGTAGATTTTTGCTCTAGTTAATACTTTTAGAGGATGCAAGGTTTATTTTTTATTAAGTAAGTTGGAAATTTCCTATGCAGAGATGAATCACTCTTGTAGGAAATATCAAAGAACCATTCTTCACTTCAGCATCTGTATTTTCATGCCCCAAAGTGAATTTCTCATCTTCCTCTCCAAGCTCGCTACTCTTCTCATGTTCTTGTCTTAGTTCTGACATCACCATCCAGCTAATTACCCAGGATGAAAACCTCAGAGGATAGCCAACGCTTTCTTCTCTCTCACCGCCCTCTCTTCCAGTTCCCTAAAATTGTATTCAGGTGTTTGCAGTTTTGCTGGTCCGTGTTTCCCCCACTGATAACTCACGAAACAGAAGATTTTCTGGAGGCATTTTAGGAACAGTATTCTTTGGTCAATAATTTTGGAACTGCATATTATATCTTCCTTATAGAGGTGTTCGGAGTATATTAGCATATTAAAGATCCTGGGAAGTTAACTTCACCAAAGGCAAAATTCTCCATGCTTTCTCAACCATATCACAGATTTTTAGCATTCCTGTTGATATTCTGCATCGTAGTAGTTTATTACTAATTTGGAAAATTTTGTTAAGACTGTGCCCCTACGATTTCACTCTCACCAAGAGAATTGTGTTAAGATCCACGTCTTTGTCATTCTCTTGGCTTTTTCCGTCCGCCAATTTTGGCCCATTCTTTTATCTGCATTCTTAGCTGTATCCTCTCACAATATAATGATTGTTTCCTCTACCCAGAACCTTACGTGCTTCCTATACTGCCAGCAAAATAAAGTATATCTGCTTCCTCTTTGAGTGTTCAAGTGAACGCAAGCTGAAAACTGACTTCATCTGTCAACTACTGAAGAAAGGCCACATGTCAAATTACTTAGAGCGCTAGAGCAAGAGATATTTCCAAAGAACAAATAAGGAAAGAAGCCAAGGCCATCCTTGATGTCCAACATAAAAGTATTGGGAATCACTGTGAAGATTTGCCAGTACTGATGAAAGGAAATAAGCCACAGATTCATGATGCTCAGAAAAATGCCTCACAAATAAAGGAAAACTTTGGGAAAAGACAGATAATAAAAAGAAACATCACCTAGAGCAGAACAAAGATAAGCATTGTGGTAGGCTTCCATCGAATCCATGGTAGACTACCTAGAAACTATGACAGCTGGAGACAATGGAATAACACCAGCATCCCATACCCAGTGAAAATATCTTCCAAACATGCAGAAGGAGCAAAATCCTCCAAAACTGATATAATTCATTGCCAGGAGATCTATTTATGTGAAGATACGTAAAGAATGTTCTTGAGGCAAGGGTGATAAGACAGCAACTGCGGGTTATATGAATAACTACTAAGTGCTAGGAATGGAAAAATCCAAGGTTAAGACATTTTTCTCAATACTTTTAATTGCTTTAAAATATAACTGTCTTAGTTACCTTTCTCACTGCTGAGGCAAAATATCAGACACCCAAAGGTAAAGGAAGAAAGGTTATTTGTGTTCGCAGTCTGCAGAGGTTTCAGCTCACAGCTGACTGGCTCCAAGGCAGAGAGGAGTGGTAGACAAAAGACAGTTCATGGTGGGTAGAGGGCAGAAAGCAGCACATCTGCAAGTCGCAAGGGAGCGTGAGACAGCAGCAGCCTTGTTCTGCCCCTTCTCTTCTATACAGGTCATGTGCCTTTAAGGCAGGTGGCACCCAGGCCCGGGCATGCCTTCCTGCTAGTCACATGCAGAACTATGCCAAACCAATTGGTGGCCTACTTTAGTAGTCACCTACCCTTAATCCTGACATCACGCACCCTAGAGCCAGCCACCTGTGAAAATCCCCATCTACAACTGCGGGAGGCTCTAGGACCTCCAGCAACGAACCACAGCACTTATGAAAGTGTTGGTTGGCAGTTAGAGAAGGAGCATGTGGATATTATTCTTGTTTAAGGCAAGAAATGAGGCAAGAGGGAGACTAAGAATAGATTAAGAAGATAAGCATAAGCTTGGAACAGTGCCAAAGTCAGGACTTAAGCCCCAAATAACACAGGGAGCTGCAAGCTCCTAGGCCAAGAACCTTTGTGTGAGGACAGGTAGGCTGGTTCGTGTCCAAATGGCCCCGTCCTGTGCTTCTGTCTCCAACTTCTCTTCATAGCATTGTTTCTCACTGCTCTTCTTTTATGAGCCCAACATGAGGATTCCATGTGTTTGACCACATACCTTGTCCATTGAGGGTCCTGTGTGTTATGTATGTGCTCTCCTTTACTTCCACCTCTACCTGGTGTAGTCCCTTCATCTTCCAATATCCAATTAAAATGATACTTCCTCCTAGTAGCACTCCCATAAGAGTGGGTTTCTCCCACTTCTGCAACGAAGGGCCTATAGCCCATGTGGTGCTTATATTCTCTGAGGTGGAGACTAAGACAGACTGGATATAGACACAGGAACTTTTCTCTGGGGTATGGTTTAAGCAGTATCTGCTTTCCAGAAGTCTTTTAGAACCACCCAGAATGTTGTAGCCATTCCAGAAAGGTAGTTAGAATGTACTCAGGAATGGGGGAGATGCCATGTGGTGAGAGCTGTGGTTGGGCCACTCCATTAACCCCCCATCTCCCACCCAAGTTGCCAGAGTGGACACAGGACCTGCGTGTGCTCCTTCCCTGGATGGTGTGAGTGAAGTTTGGCAGGATAAAGCCTACTCATAATGGCTTGTACTTGGCAACTTTCATCCTACCACAGACAAACAAGGGAAGAAAAAGCTACAGTTAAAATTTTAAGTGGCGTCTTGGCTTGCTTTCTGCTGCTGTATCGAAGTACCTGAACCTGAGTACAGAAGAGAGGTTTGTTTTGGCTCATGGCTTCAGAAGTTGGAAAGCTCCAGGTCATGGTACTGTGGGGTATCGTGCTTCATCGCAGCAGAGGAGTAGAAGGAGCAGCAATGCATATGTAGGGAGCAGGTGAATGAGGCAGATGGGAAGGCACCAAGCTTGCTTATCACAGCTCACTCTCTTGGTAACTAACCCTGCCCACGAGACCTAACTCTCTCCTGCTAGGCCTCATGTTTTAAAGGCCTCACTACTTCTCTGTGCCATTATGCTGGGAACCAGTTTCCAATACAGGGCTCTTAGAAGGAGAAGCTGTACCCAAACCATGGCAAGAAGAAGACACCACTGAAGAAAAGACAGGATGGATCTCAGTCCTCAGGGACGAATCGGACTCAGTGCCGGCAGAAAGCGTTAGCATTCCAGGAGCAGAAACCAAGTTGAATGGCCTGAGTATGTGGAGAAACCAAGGTGAAAGGAGAAGCTGCTCTGTGTTGGGGTCACTAGCAAAATCATGTCCTTTTGGTGTGGCAGTGTTGGGGCTTGGATCAGAGTTTTCCACGGAGTATCAAGAGGACCTGAGGTGTTGAATGGCTTTTGCTGTGCAGCTTGAACCCTGGAGGACAGGTGCAAAAAGCTAGGGGATTTATGCATGCATTAGCCTGTCCTGGCAATGCCGTCATGCTCGTTGAACCCGCTTTCGTCACCACAGAAGTCCTTGGCCACTTGGTGCTGATGCTGAAAGTAATTTATGTCGATCTTTGAAAAAGCAAAGAAACATTATTTTCTGCTCCTGGATTTTTCTAGAGGATTTCAATGTAAGTAGAACCTGAAAATTTCCATCAATCTCACTCCATGTTTCTCACAATAGTATGGTTTAAATAATCCCTGGCTTAGAGAGGACTTTTAGTGTAATTGTGGGTGCACTTGCCCACCTCGTCGTTTTCATTGCTTCTTTGGTGCAGAGCTAAGTTATCATTATTTGAGTTGAGCTCAGCGGTGGAAACTTCTGAGCACTGTGGCTTGGGCCCTGGAAAGAGAGGTGGAACCTCACTGGGGCTGCTTCCTCTGCTTCCTGCAATGATTACAATGACCCAATAAGTCACCTTTTACAGAACACTGGGCAAGCCAAAGGGTTTATTTGGGCTATAAATGTGCCAGGAAAAATTCCTTGGGTGTTCATTACTGTTGCAGTGGCCCAAAGTACACCCCATTTTCTACCTTGATGCCCTGATTAAAAAGTTGGAAAATCTCTATCAGAGTGAGAAAGACAACTTTTACTTGCTCCTTGTGCTTTTTTTTTTCTTTTAAGCCTCAGAGATTCATTCCTAACGCAGGTCTATTCAAACGTTTCAAAGGCATTTACCATTCACCCACACATGCAGGGAAGGCAGAAGACAGAATGTAGAAGAAATAGGAGTCTTGGGGGTGAAAGAAGGTATTTTTCTCTCTCGGCATAAGGAAGCCCTTCACACACAAGCAGCTGGGGGTGATGTGGAAAGAGAGCTGCTACAAGCTCTCTCTCCACGCCCACTCTGTGGAGGAGGAGAAGATGCAGCCCAGCGTTCCCAGACAACCAAGCTTTAGCCAAAAGTCTCCCTTGATTCAAAATATGCTGCATGCTTTATCTGGGCCAGTTATTGTTACCATTGAATCTTGTCTTGTGGAGAATTCAAAACTTGCCATTCAAGGCCACACAGACAAGACACTTGAATAATTAGACAATGACACAAGAAGGTCACTTATCTCTAAATGTCCAGAGAGTCTGGACTCTCAGGACAAACAAGATATTTAGGTTCCACCAATGACAGGCTGTCCAGGCATTCACATTCCTGGTCATGGAAACTGGTCTTTGGGGCTGGGGAGAGAGCTTGGCAGTCTAAGCGCTTGCCTGAGAAGTGCAAAGACCTGGCTTCAATCCCTGGTACTGCATGCCATTCCGGCCCCAGAACCCTGGGCATGAGTGGTGGTGCGCACCTGCTGGGGAGGCTGAGACAGAAGGATTCCCACGGACAGTAGCAAGACTGTACCAAATAAATAAATAAATAAATAATAAAAAGATTAATTTTTTTTTTAAAGTAAAGAAATTAGTCTTTGAAAGAATTGCTGTAGTTTTTCGTACTCTCCTCTGTGCTCGTGGTCCTGTCGGAAAGAGTGCACGAGGGCTGCACCTACCGAGGAGCTGAGGTGTGGCCCAGGGCAGCCCCTCTCATGGAGCAGCACTTTACCCTTTGGGATTTTTCTAGTTTTACTTCCAAAAATCTCTGCTCTTGACTGCAGATTCCTGATCTTGGTCCCTTCTCAGTCCTCATCGTGTCCGAACTCGATCCCAACTCTTCTTCCTGAAGACTTTCACTTGGCGGACAGCCCCAAGCATCCTTACGAAAGTAGAGGGCTCTGGGCACTGCCTGGCCTCACAGGACACGAGCCAGAACCCCACCCGCCTGGCCTCCAGGCCCCCAGCAGCAGAGGCCAGGCATCCGCGTGCAAGAGCAGCATCTACTCCCCCCTTCTTGCAGCCCTTCCCTGGGAGGTGTGTGTGTGGGGTGGGGGACTCAGAAAGCTGAGCTGAGGCTGCGAACACTGAGCTGCTCCCGAAACAGGCCCGGCCCTGAGGACTTCCTCCACTGAGTGCCGCAGCTGCCCAAAGGAAAGACAACCTGGATTTTGTCAGGCTTTCCACACCAATTTACCTTTATGCGGAAGAGAAACTTCATCCCCAAAGGGTAATCTATTCAGAAAACTGCGATGTCTAGCAAGAGGAACTTGTAATGAAAGTGCCGTCTTAACCATAACTAGATCATGTCCTGACATTTATAATGAAGCCGAGAGCCAGAAATAGATTCGTCAGGAGCACGGGATGTGTCTAAACAGCTACCTTAAGTCCGCTCTGCTGAAGCTGTGCCTCAGCCGCGAGGAGTCCGGGGGTCTCCGCGGCAGGTGACTGGGGTGCTGGAGCCGCCTCTGGTTTGCTCAGGGCATTTTTGCCTGGCGAAGCCACGGGCGAGTGGAGGCTGCAGACACACGTACGTCTTTCACAGAACAGAAATAATTGTCTCCGTTTTTCAAGTAAGGCAGAATGCTAACCTTTTGCTATCTCCCTTAGCCTTTCTTAAAATTATATTGATTTGGCCTTTCATTTTGTGATTAAGGGAGAATTTGGTTAGCAGCTGAGATGCTCGGCTCCTCTATTTATCACTGCTCTTGAATCCACCTTGAAGTCCTTGTACCGGGTTGGAACATTTGGGGAAATTAATTAAAAGAAGACCAAAAGGTTGTCACACCTTGAAAAACACGTGATGGGTCATGAGAGGAGGATGCAGGCCCTGCCCTGGTCAGGAGGGAACTTTTTAGACATCTTGAGAAGAGAAAACAACTTGTGAAGTAGCTATGAAAAAAAGTCATTGTATAATTTTGCTTAAAAATTTTGATTTTTTCTAAACTCCTAAAGAAAAATCCTACTTTAAGAAACTATTTAATATAAACTGGAGGCAGGAGGATAGAGACTGATCTCCAGAGCTGGTGAGTGTCTAATTAGAAACACACGGAGATTTAGAGACTGCAGAAAGCGGACTTGAATGGCTGGTACCAGCCAGCGCGATGCTTTTCTGGTTGCAAAGCAGTTACTGGGTTTTGTGCTGATACAGGGAACAGAACAGTCATCTCACCTATGAGGATAAATGGGACTGCAGTGAGTCTCCACAGAGATGGAGGGAAGAGAGGGATCAGTTCACCTCTCTTGAGGGAGAAGGAGAGGAAGTGATGCCCAGAGAAAAGCTACACAGTCAGAGACAGCCCACTGTTCAGGCAAAAATGACACACATGGAAGCACCCGAAGTTCTTCTGAAGTCCTTCTGAGGGTGGGCCAGCTCTGGGAGTGGGGACTCCCGGGCTAACTGGGGGCATGGGTGTGCCCAGCCCGAGGAGGGCAGTGTGATGCCCCTGAGCAGGTATCAGATCTACAAACACAGGTCCACAGTAATCAGATCTTCTTATATTTCAAGATTAAAACTAGATTTTGATTTGAAATCTCACCTACTTCCAAAAGTCAACAAGCATCTACAATATTTTAAAACCGCTATTCTGAAGGTGTCTCTGAAATAAACGCTTTGTGGTCACATGGAAACTTGGATGGAGGTGATGGGGGACAGGGAAGTGTCATCATTGGCTTTTATGGGCAAACATCTCTAGGCTTAGCATTAGGCGCTAACACCAAGAGGCATGAACACCTCTTAGAAGGTGTCTAACCTCCGATCTGGAAACTAAAACCAGAGCTCTATTAAATAGTGATTAATAACAGTTGAAGCTGAATAACAAATCACTTAAGCAAGAAGTTAAATAAGCAAGAAGTTAAATATTTATGCTGCTATATGTATAAGAAGTTTCACTCTGGTAAGAAATTCATGAATGACTGAATTATGTGTTTTATGTCTGATCATTGTGTGATTTGCATGCTTAACCACTTGATCCATGTCATCATAAATCAGGCACTAATGCCCACCTGGTAGCAGCTTATGAACACTATGAATATAGCAACTAGAAAGAAATAATGAACCTTTTAGGGCAAAAGCCTTGCCGCCTCTAACTTACATGATGGGAATTTTCAGTGGAATTGAGATTTCTTTCCACACTCAATTGAGTCTGAATACTGTTTCATCTCACAGTAATCTTGTTCTAGGTAGTAAGCTTATCCCTTCCTGACATGGCTGTAGAGTCTAATACAGGGTAGCTTGTAGAGTTATATAGGGAGAAGCATATTTCCACTGTGTCATTGTGGTAGATAATTGTCCATGCATAGTCACTTCCACGACCCCTTGTCCTGCGCAGGCACATTTCCCTGCCCCTTGGCTTTAGGTGTGGCCATGAGAGTTGCTTCAGCCCATGGGGTGGTAACGGGCTTAAAAGACACTGTGGCTGGGCTTGTTCTGGTTTTGCTTTCTCCACGCAGTGTGCCTCCTCTATGGAGTTTCAGTCTCTTCATCCCTGCAGGGACACATCTGGACCACAAACCCCTGCTAAAGTCAGTGATGTGGAGCAATACGCCCAGTAGATCCCACAGGATGTGACTGTCCCAGAAATTTGTACCCAAGAGAATGAGAAACTGTGTCCTGGGAGGCTATGGTTTGGGAGTTAGTGTCATCCAAAGGTCCCTATGTAAAGGTTTGGTCCCCAGGGTGGCAGGATTTGGAAGTTTTGTGGACTTTCAAGCAGTGAGAGGTGGGTAGGTCACTGAAATCCTTAAGCACTTAGGCATTTGCGGGGAACTGTGGGATCCCAGTCTCTCTCTTTACTCAGGTTTGAGATATGACTGTTTTGTGCCTGCATGCGCTCCCTCCATCACATGTCACTGTCCCCTTTCCTTAGCAGAGTCCAAGCCAGTGGGGCCATCTGATCTGTGGCTTTGCACCTGCAAAACCGTGAGCAGAAGAGACTTTTCTTTTCATAAGTTAACTGCCTTGGGTATTTCATTATAGCAATGGAAAGCTGACTAACAGAAAAGGTTTTTTTGTTTTTGTTTTTGTTTTTTTGTTTTGTGGAATGGGGGATTGAACTCAGGCCCTTGCGCTTGCCAGGCAAGCACTTATTCTACTGAGCTAACTCCCCAGCCCCAGAAAATTTTTTTAAAAATTATTTTTATGTATTTAGTACAGGGTCTACAGGATCTCACAACGTAGATCTGACTCAGAGTGATTCTCCTGTTTTCAGCCTCCCAAGCGCAGGGATTACAGGCATGCTCAACCGCTCTGTCTCAGTGCACCCCAGGGACCAGGCTGGCATGCCACACCTGGGATCAAACCCCGGCCCCTGCACTCTGCCTAAGCAGGTACTTTAGTCCTCTGAGCTATCTGGCTGGCCCTTAGAAAAGGTGTTTTGATTGAACATTTTTCCTAGCACCATCTCATTTCTATGACCCCTGTCTGTTGCCGGGAGAAGAATACCCAACACCTCCAGCTGAAAGGAGGGGAGGTTTATTTTGACTCAGAGCTCCAGCCCCTGACCAGCTGGCTCTAAGGCAGAGGCAGGACGCACAAGTTCACGGCAGGACAGAGGTACTCTCTCACCCAGGGCAGCCAGGAAGTACCATGGGCGGGTAGAGCTGTGTGCTCTTCCGGGCCACACCCCCAGTGACCCGCCTCCACCCAGGCTCCACCTCCTAATTGCGCACTCAACTACTAAACTTATCAGTAGAGGAATCGCTGGTGAGCACAGCAGCACCATGATGCAGTCATCTCCCACGCACAGTAGGAATTTCGGGGAACATTTTAGTTCTATACCATAATAACCCTCTCTCAATAAATTAGGCTTTTTGGCCTTGAATTGGACCCTAAAACTGGCTTGCCTAGTTAGTGTTTGACCATTCTGCTCAGGCCTATAGGTAGTAGGCTACTTGGGAAAACTAAATATTCAACTGTTTAAGCTAAGAAATTGGTTTGCTGTTAGGCTACCAAAGGTCCAGTGGCATCATCAATTAAAACTCAGATAAAGGAAAAGCTGGGCATCATGCTTTCCTTGGTCTTCTAGTCCATCTGACCTGCCATCCACATAGCCACTTACTGCATCCTGTTCATCCGTATCTTATGTATCATGAGTCTTCTCAAAGCTGCTTATTCTCACTGCCAATCAGGCTGGCCCACTTCACCATCATCATCTCATCATCACCAACCTTCATCCTGCCTCTTTCATTCATGCTTCATCCTGCTTTCTCACCACCCAGCTATACAATAACCCGCAGCTTCCCACTTATCAAGGGTAGTATCCAATATGTCTGCCATGCTGTGCAAGGTCACCTTGTACATACAAGATATATGTACAAGGTCGTTTATGACCTGGTCCCTGCCTAACTTGCAGAAATCTCTCCCCCAACCCCTCGTATCCCACTCTTTACGCTTCACCCTATAGAGCTTCTTTCTGTCCCCCTGTTGCCATAATCTCTCCAGCCAGCCTGCTGTTTCCTGGTGACCCCTTTTTTCTTCCTGTCTTTGCAGTTCTCACACTCATGTGGGTTGAAGAAGCAATGTGAACTCAGGAAAGAAAAAACACAGATGAATTATTGTTTCCATCTCTTCTCATGAAGCTATGCTGAACCTTCCTTCACTACTCTTCACTGTCAAAGCAAGCAGAGTTCCTCACAACTTAATAAAATTCTGTTTTCAGGAGCTTCATCCAGGTTAAAACGGTAATCTCAATTCTGACTCTCATTCCCTTTCCCTCAGCCACAGAAATGCCTTGGCGTCAAAGTCTTGGGACGTGAAAGCCACTGCCTCACCTTGAAACAACAAGAAAGCGTTGTCTGGTGCTAGATGACCCACTGTTCTTTCTGGGTTTCTGGATCTTCCAGAGCATTATGCTGGGGGATGGTGGAAACAAGGCAAAGGACAAATGTCTCCCACCTAAGTGGGATTTCAGCCTATGCTTGCAGTAGGACAGGCATCCAGACACTAATTCTCTTTGGTGGTGCATGCTGTGGCTTGTTGGAAGGCTCCTCTAGGTGAAATGACTTCCAGACATTGTCTTGGAAGGATCCACGTCCAGTTACTTCTCTTCTAACCCCTTGGTTTCCACTCCCTCCCCTCCCTGAGAATATCTGTGGCATTTAGCTCTCTCTCTACCATTGTAGAAGAAGACCTGAGATAATCAAACATGGAAAGAAGGTGGGGTTTGGGGGGCTCATAGATTTAGAGTTTTCAGCCCATGGTTGGCAGTGTCTTTTTGGGCCTATGGCGGGGCACCACATCATGGCAGGGGACTTAAGGTGGGGGAAGCTCCTTGCCTTAGGGCAGCCAGGAAGCAAAGAGAAAGAAGAAGGTTTGGGGTCCCCATACTCCTTGAAGTCATGACCTTGATGACCTAACTTCCGTGTAGTGGGCTCCTGATCTTAAAGTTTCCACCACCTCCCAGTGGTACCATGGAGGTAGGAATCGAGGCTTTAGTGTAGGGGCCTGTACACAGCAGTTAAGATTCAAACCACTGCTGTACACTAGGGGGTGAGCCAGGGTCTTCTCAGCCACAGCCCTCCCTCTTGAGTGGGGACAATGATCATTTTAGCCAAGTACTGTACTTAAGCAACTCTACTGAATTTATGAATGAAAATAAAACTAGGTGATATGTTAAAACAAAACAACAAATCTTTGAAGAGGGAATTCTGCTAAAAAAAAAAAAAAAAAAAGAAAAAAGAAAAAAGAAAAGCTTGCTGAAAAGTTTTGTTTCCTGTCTAATCTGGGCTATTAAACCATCCAGTCATTAGTAATATATTTGATCGGCTGTGTTACTAAATTGTAGAATAATTTAGGTACTCTATTCTTTCCTGCCAATTTTCAAAAAGTTTTCCTGATTTAAATTAACAAGGATGATAAATTTGGGTTGTGTGTTATCAAACTCCCTGAAAAGGCCTGGAGTAGAGGAATCCTAATTCTGACCATCACTTTGCTCCTCCAAGGACCTGTAAGTAGGACAGGGCGATTGAGCACCCTCCACGGGCATCTGCCAGAGTGGCAAGGTCCCTGGCAGGGAGAACAATGCTTGGGTCTTTCCTACAAGGTGCTGGCAGAGGACACAGGCCCAGCAATTTTCTGGTGTTTTGTTCTAATTAGACCAGTATAGACTGCCAGGCAAAAATGCCAGACCGCTCTCTTACATTGGGAGATCGAGTTCATGCCAACCTGTACAGAAGAGGGTATCTAGATCCCTTGATGTGCAGAACCACTCCTTTCTTATTCCTGCTAGGGACTCCTGCTTCTAGTTGCCCACAGGCTGAGATGGATCCTTACCTGAGCAGGAAACACCCAGTGTCCAGACACATGACAATGCCATCTTCATTCTTTGTTCCATTGGTTCTGTCACAGTAGCAAACCCTAGGAGTCAAATCTTAGCTCCACCATTCACCACTTAAACCTTCTTGCTGAGCCTCAGCTTCCTCATCAGTTAAAGGAGCAAAATAACAGCATCCTCCTCTTAGGACTGTTGCAAGAGTTAAAAGAAACAGTACAAGAAAATCACTTGTGTGCTCATGGAGCACATCACAGGCAGTAGCTATCGTTACAGTTACCCCTGCCCCTTGGACTAAACTACTTTCCACGCCAGGCCCTCACCTATGTTCTGGCTCTTGGCTACCAGTTGAGGACTGAGTGTCACACAAGTCCCTACTGATGAACCCTACTGAAGCCAGGGGGGACAGGAATCCTCTGATGGGCCGATTGCCAAATAAAACTGAAGCAAGGCAAGAAGAAGCAACCTGCACAGCCCTGGAAGTGGCAGAGCCGGGGGTTCTTGGTCTGACCTCTGCCAGGTGCTCAACGGTGCTACCTTTATAGGTTCTACTCCATCCAAGTCTGTCCTGGCATCTGCTTCCTTTCTCTTCTAGAGACTGAAATAAATGAAATTACTTATATGTATCATCTCAACTTTCAGACTGAACTGTGCCTTGTGAGTTGGATCATAGACGTATACACTCAGTGAGGGCCATTTAGCAATGTCTATCAAAAGTCAAATGCATGAAATATTTGAAATATTTTTTGAATTTAGTATGATGATTTGAAATGTATATATATTAGGTAATAATTATCACAATCAATTAAAAGCAATCCATCCTCACCTATGATTTATATTATTTCCCCACAACTTGTTCGTTTTTCATTTTAAAATGTGTACCATTTGATTTTCATGCGCCTCCTTCACCACCTTATGGCAAACAGAAGTGCTGAGCACGGCTACCCTTGTCTTGCTCTTCACTACTGAGTCTGAATTTGATGTAAGTTTTACGTTTGTTGACTTAAAAAAATCCTTCTATTTCTAATTTATTGAGTATTTTTATCATGAAAGCATATTGAATTTTGCCAAATGCCTCTTCTGTATCTGTTGAGATGATTATATGATTTTTATTATCAATACCAGGAATTATTTTTGAAAATAAGAAATGATCTGTGCATGAGATTATTTACTATTAGAGCATTGTTTGAAACAGCAAGAGCTTGGAAAACCTATCTGGTTATCCACAGGGAAGAATTTAAATAAATTCCATCCAACTGAATCGCAGACATTAAGGAGAATAAAATATCTCTTTTCATACTGATCTGGATTAATCTTCAAGAATGTATTAAGTAAATAAATAATTTTTTTTTCATAGCATACTTCTCGCAGGAGACCAAGCAATTTTAACAGTAGACTGTGGGAAAGAGAATCAGACTATATGGGGAGGAAAAAAGTTTGCTTAACATTATTGTAACCTTTCAGTGTTTTAATACAGTGTATACAATGTATATGAATTGCATTTCTTACTAAAGTAAGCAAGCAAATAAGTAACTTGTTATTGAAAACAGGCAAGGACTTGGGTCCATCTCAACTGAGCACGTTTGCCTGTGAATCCACCACTGCTTCGCAGCTTGGCTAAACTGTCTGCTTGTCTGGAGAGTTTTGAGACAACACAATCGCGCATTGTTCACCACCTTCATGCAGTATTCTTCAGTGTTTCACACAAAGGCATTAGTTGGCAGGGAAGCACAAGACAATAACAGGGAAATGCAAGACACCAAAGAAGAACCTCAAACGGATCCACATCCTGCCTATGTCCCTTGAGAGAATCTGTACCAGCTATGACGTTGTGTTCATCTGAACAAGATTCTTCTCCACACATGGAAACAAGAAACAGGAAGTGATGTTCTTATCCAGCTTGGCTTTTCACTTACTGGGGTCTGGCTGGGCTTCCACATCTGTGGAACACAAGCTTATTATCCATAAAATCAATCAATCCCTGCTACTGCCCAGCCAGGGAGGCACCAAGCTCCCCAGGGGAGAAGGAGCCCATTGCAAGTTAGCCTTGGCAACTGAGTGGATCTGTGCTATCGATTTTTAATTTGGGGCTGATCTCTGATATCACTGATTTATGATCTTTCCGGTGCTGTTCATCCTACTACATGCAGCGTGGCACTTCTGATTGTTGGTCCAAGGGTTGTACAACTTGACTGAGTCCAGCAGCTTAGGCTGATGTCTACCTAGCTGTGTCAGTGCTTCCTAAGTTTCCAAACGGAGTTTTGTCTGTGGCACACAGCCAGTACTTTAAATCACATTGTCTGGGGCTGGGGAGATGGATCAGTAGAATAAGTGCTTCCCTGGCAAGCACAAGGGCCTGAGTTCAATCCCC
>NDGM011164508.1:0-10992 GCA_002564305.1 Octomys mimax | reverse complement strand
TTATATGGTTTCAGAACAAAACACATTATGGCAGGGATTTCACTTATTACTATATGAGTGCTGCTTTTGGTCTTATCATAATTTTCTTAAAAAATTGGATCCTCCAAGCATTCATTAAATAATTGTGCCAGGGCTTTGAAAATATGCTCCACATTAATAATTTTGGAACACAAGTAGGTTTAGTAAAATGCTACAAAGAACCTTAAACAACTGCTTTGACATCTCATGTCATAAATTTAGAAGCCAGAACTCTGTAGCCCGAGGCAAAAGGCAATTTTAAAGCAAAACATTGACCATAGTAGTTACAGATTTAGGAACTCTGAGAATATAGACATACTTTCTATTTATTCTTATCAGAAAAATAAGCTCAAATTATATAGATCTTAAATAAAGTCTTCAGGAATTCATCTTTTACCAAGCCACGACACTCATGCTGCAAATAGGGTTGCCTGCTTCTTGGAAAATTTCGTGGTTGGTGCTGCCTGACTCCGCTGATTTTCCTCCCATTTCCTCCTTGAATCCTTTCACTTTGACCCAATCTCTCTCACTCTCCAGGAACACTGAACCTCTTTTTCTCCATCATGGCCACTGTACTCAATTACCTTCTGTGTTCTTCAAGATCACATCCCAAACCTAGTCTTTTCCAGTGTGAGAAACTTCTAGAACTGTGTCTTTGTCATAAAATGAAAGAATCTTAATGATGAAAGAGAGAGATGTTAAAAGGTGTGTAGATTCATTCAACTCAGTGGCTTAAATGATGAGGTGCTGTGCTGTTTTTAACCACTGAAAGGCTTGCAGACTGGTCATTAATACTCATTATGATCCTTGCCCCTGCAGAGGTGCTGAGATGCATTAAAAGGCTGACCTCAGCAAGCCTATCTCAGTATTTAACCGTTTCTTGCCTAGAGCTAATCCATATCCCATTTGTATTTACACAGCTCCTTATAAAATAACTGACAAGTGAAACTGAGATTTTTCTGTGACAGGTTGGAGCAAGCGAGAAATTGAGAAATAGAAAAAGTGTTAAGTCCAAGTGCTTAATAAAATAAAACACACAAGTATGTGTGATATGACAAACTCCCCTGCTTTTCTTGTCCAGCTCTGGCAATTCTCAACATAGCCAGTTACAGGGCCAGGGATACAGCTCAGCAGCTCAGTGCCTGCCTGGCAAGCATGAGGTCCTGAGTTTGATTCCCAGTACCCGTGAAAACAGAAACAAAAAAGCATAGCCAGTCTTGTTTGGTGCACACCTTACCGACCACTGGCTCATTTTGAAGCCTACCTCTGACTTTACTTAATCTGCAAAAACTTCAAAACTGGTTGTTACGCTTAAAGGCTAAATAAGACCTCAGCTTCAGCTTTTGCCCCTAAGACTTCATAGGTAATGGGACTTCCAATTGCAACTCATCAGGCAGTACAAAATGTCTGTGGTTTCTTTTCTGTGACTTCAGAACTGCTGGGTGGTGTCTTATGTTTGCCCTGTCCATTACAAGTTTCCCAAATGTGATCAAATGATTGCAGTATCTAGCTGTTGATAGTCATTGCCATTCTAGATTATTTCATTAGGATATAAAAAATGGTGGTGTATCAATTCTATCATTTCTTCTTACACTTAGGAATAGGAACTCTAAAAGGAAATATTGTTACCTTCATCATTTTTGGACTTTCTGATGTGACATTTATAACAGAGAGGCAAGATAAATGTTTCCTTACATAGAGATTTTCAGACTAGTAAGTTGTTCTAGCTTCTGCCAAATTTAACTGTTAATTTTCCATTATTGTAACACATCCCTGAGCTATAACTACCGAAAAAGAGAAAGTTTATTTTGGCTGACAGTATCCAGGGCCCAGCGTTACCTTAGGAAGAGATCCAGGCTATTCTGCTAGAAAAGGATGCTGGGAAAGGGACAGGAGTGGGAAATCTCTCACCAGTAGACAGAGATGACAGAGACACCAAAACCAAAACCAATAGCAGGCTCCGGATCAGGGGCCAAGAAGAGAGCCAAAGTGAAGAATCCCAGCCGGAAGCCAGGGGATGTCAAAGAGCCACAGGAGGAGGCTTGGCAACTGCCACCTGAGAGCAGAAGTGCAAGCACATTTCTCGCAGATTGGGAAGGGTCTGAGATAGTAATTACCCAGAGCAGTGGCTGCTCTTCTACTTTTTGTTCCTTGACTGGCTGGGACACACTAATGCAAAGTCACAAGGTTGGGCATGTGTTCATGTCAGGCACAAGGACAGCCAGCTGCAGAAGGGCATGGTAGCTGAAGCTGTCCATGCTCCATGCACCAAGCTGGCTGGTGCTGCTCCTTGCTTGCCACCCCAGCAGCAAGATTTGGGTGGGCTGAGTACCGCCCTGTTCCACTTGGCTCAGTGGTACACTTGGCTCAAACCTGACTCTGCAAAAGGAGCATGAATTACCCATAACCTTCCATTCTTCTTTTTTCTATAATTCAGCTATCCATTTAGCCACTTTCAGTTGGCTTTACATTTACTTCACAAAGGTTTTTTGTTGTTTCTTTTTTACTCTCAGCCTGTCTTTAGATTTTTTTTTCCTGTGGGTGTGTCTACTTTTTCCCCAGTGATAAACAGTATCTATACAAAAGAAATAGTTTCACTTTAGCCTCCTTTTCACTGGTGCTTTTATGCGGTCACGAGGAAGGCACATGTGATAGTCAAAGGGTGGAGGGATATGGTGCCCTGCACCGGGCAAGTGCTTCCTGGTAGCAGAAATGAACTTGTGAATTCCCATGATTAGGCAAGATGCCGTCTGGATTTCACAGTCACGAGGAAGAGCCCCACATGTCACCATGTGATCGTACATCATCACCCTTCTAGTCTGTAGAATGACTCCTCAGACTGTTCATGCAGCGGTAAAAAGCTTTTCATGGCCCAGGTCAAACTACGGATAGGCTTGGATTTGAGAGGAACAGCTCTCCTGGAGTCCTCATCTTCCTTCTCTGAAAACTCAGCCAACTTGTGGGTTTTTTTGTTTGTTTTTTGTTTGTTTTTCTTTTGCAGTGCTAGATTATAGGCATACAGCATCACACCTGGCTCCCCCTTCCTCTTTGAGAACAAGCTATGTTATGGCTTTGTGTCTAGTTGTCCCCCAAAGTCTCATGCAGTCATGGGGTGAGGACTTCTAGAGTTTGAGATTAATTCATGATCAAGGCTGGGATTATGGGTTTTAGCACTGCTGGGATTATGGGTGTGAGTACTACACTCAGCCTGGGGCACATAGCCTGAAATGCAATTTAAGGGAGACAGACTTCCTTTCTGCTGCCATTGTTGTTATTCCTCTCTTTTGCTCTTGCTGTTTTGGTGTCTTTCCCACCATCATGAACTGCGGCCCTCGGCCATGTGCCAGTCTGCCTTGGAGCCAGCTGAATATGGACTGAAACCTTCATTAACTGTGAGCTAAATAAGCCTTTCCTTCCCTCATTTTGGGTGTCAGGTATTTGTCCCAGCAGCGAGAGAAGAGTACCTGAAACAAGCTATCTCCCAACTTCCTATTATCTATCCTTTATTTTGCTTTTATTTTTACTCTGGGTTTCTCCTATAAGAGCCACCATGTGCTAGTTAAGCTTGTGTGTCTGATTTATTTTACATAACATTATGGTCTCCAGGTGCATCCATTTTTCTATAAATGACTCAAGTATCTTTCTTAAGGACAGAGTACTTCTGCATTATGTTCAATGCCACCATTTATCTATTCATCTGTTTTTTTTTTTTTTTTCTTCTGTATTTAGTACAGGATCTACAAGGTCTCACTACACAGATCAGACTCGTAGTGATCCTCGTGCTTTCAGCCTCCCAAACTCTGGGATTAAAGGCATGTGCCACTACACCCAGTCTCAATTCCTATCTCAACACGTGGGGCGAGGCCAGCACGGTAGGTTGGGGATTGAACCTGCAGTCCCTGCATCTGCCTAAGCAGGCACTTTAATCTGCTGAGTTACCTGGCCAGCCCCATTCATCTGTTCTTGAACATATGGGCTGCTTCTAAATTTAGCTATTTTTTCTCATTAAAACATGTTCATCAAGTTGGGCATGGGGACTCACCCTTGCAGTCCCAACATTTTGAGAGGTTGGGGCAGCCCTGCTTGGGAAAATTATCAATTTAGTTAAACCCTGTCTCAAAAAATTTTCTTTAATAAAGGGCTGGTGGTGTAGTTCACAGCAAAGGTCCTAGGTTCAATCCCCAGTACCAGCAAAATAGAGGCATAGATATTTCAGTGAAATGCTTTCATTGTATATACTTGCAAGAATAATTATTTTATTTTGCTTTTTCAGGAGTCACAATTTTAAAATAATTATCATAAAGCCACTCTTGCCTAAAAGTCTTCTGGGTTCAGTCAAGTACATTGATGCCCATTTAGGAAGCTGTTTCTGTTAGCTATAATAGGGAAGCTGGCCAGGGACTGAGGGGGAGAAATGGCCCAGACAGGGCCACACTGTCTCTGAAGTAGAGGATGGGTAAGGGACAGGGCCACGTGAGACTTGTTCTTGCAGGCTGGATGGCACTTGGTCTCTAGCCTTATGTGTTAAATGAATAAAACACTTACTAGTGACCCTGCTTGTCCTCACCTGAAATCTTCCTAATTAAGTATCTTAGTGGGGTTTGTTTTTTGGAACCGGGGATTGAACTCAGGCCCTTGCACTTGCCAGGCAAGCGCTTAACTGAGCTATCTCCTGGGCCCCCTTCTTAGTGTTAACGTGGGGTCAAACATCCTCTCCATAGTTACCCTGCTTGTACACAGCTCCAGCTGTCTTTGCCAAGAACAGGTAAAACTATGTCCATTATGTATTTTCTGTTGAGTGTTGTGTAAAAGGACTTTTTATTTTCATGAATGGAAGTAAAGATAAATCCATTGGGAACCTGAACAGAATTCTGCTGCTGGCTACCAGCAGTGTGTTCAACTTGGACTGGACTTTTAAAAACTGTTTTTAAGTTGAATTTTCCCCTGTGTTTCCAAACTGTCGTAGGCTCCAGAGACAATGCTGCCTTATCACCATGGCTTGAGTAAAGCTGTGATGTCAGTTTTCAGGGCCAACAGATACCATAGGTTTTTTATTTCATTTTGTTTGTTTTTTACACAGGGTGAGAAAAAGTCTCCCAGCCTTACTGGGACAATTATTTTATTTGGTTGGTGGCAGGAAGGTGAGAGAGAATGGAAGGTAAGTCAAGGGATTTAATCGGGCAATGATTGGATTTTATTTTTATTTTTATTATTTATTTATTTATTTATTATATTTAGACAGGGTCTACACGATCAGACTCCTAGTGATTCTCCTGTTTTCAGCTTCCCAAGCACTGGGATTACAGGCGTGACTTTTATTTTGGATCACTCTCCCGCGTGCATGAACTGTGGAGGAGGAACGGGTGTAAAGGAAATGGAGCTGGAGCTAGAGACCAGTTCTGATCAGCAGGGTGGAGAAGCAAGAGGAGATGAGGCCCTACTCTGCTGGGGTGAAAGGCACCGAGCAGGTCCACAGACCTGCACCATGGGAAGTTGTTAAGGAGAGGAGCATTGTTCCAGGCTTCAGTTCCCACTTTCGTACTGGGATGGGCACGCTGCACTGCGCTTGGCAACTCGGGGGAAAGGAGACGGAGAGACAAGGCTCAGCCTCCCAGAGCACCGGGGTCACAGGTATGTGCCATGACCCCCGACTCTCTTTAGATGTTTGAAGCCCCTGAGGCTTCTGTCGTTGGCAAGTCACAGGTGTGTACTGGTGGGCAAAGAGACAGGGCTGAGATATAAGGTCACAGTAACCAACATATGGGCTGGGTTGAAGCTAGAGAGACTTGAGTAGCAATGGCTGAGAGAAGAAATGTCACACTCAGTGCCACTGTCACCAAATGAGGCATCTTTTTAAAGGAGATGGAAAAAAAAAACCTGAGAAAGAAAAGAATCAGGAGAGAATGAAGCCTGAGAAACCAAGGAAAGGATGAGTTTAATGTTAAGATAACCAAAACAAAATCTCTCATGGCTCTTCCCTTCCACCTGCAAGCATGAGGCTCCCAGTGCCTGCAGAGCCCCCTCGAACCAGAAGTGGCTTCCTGGGGCATCCTGGGACGTCCTTGGAACGTCTTTTAGCCTGTCTCCCACGGACTCCCTAGGCATCTCCCCTGAACGTGGAAGACCCTTCTCCACAATACAGGACTCCTCCCACTCTGCCAGTCACACTCCTGCTGCTGCTGGCCCTGAGCACAGCTATTAATATGACACTGCTCCATGGTGGTCTGTGACGGAGCAGGAAAGCAGAGTCCCCTCCCCTTGAGTCCGGTGTGTTATTTGCCAGAGAGATCTCCAAGCTTGGAGGAGTCACTGGGGAAAGATTCTAGAAACATCTGCTGCACTTTGTTCAAAATCCTCACTTCTTTGCAGGAGGTCAGTCTTGGTTCCTCAATAGCTTGTTGTGCCTGGTTCCTTTACTCAGAATGCCCTCAGGGAGGAGCCTGAAAGTGTGACTTCTGTGGGGAGACCCCTCCTGCCTCCTCAGTGGACCTAACATCACCATCAGCAGCCCTGGCCTGGACTCCACAAGCTCTTTGGATTCATGCTGTGCTTCCCAGTGGGCACTGGAGGCTGCATGGAGCGAACAGAGCTATCTTCTACACAAGGAGATAGACTGGTGCAGAGAAGAGTGGCCAAGGTTACAGAAGGTCACTGTTATCTCTGCCAGATACTTTCCTGAGGAACAGGACCCAGTGGGAAATGCAGAGTCCAACACAGAAAGAGGACTGTGAAAGAAAGGAAAGAGAAAAGATGGTTTCTATAGGCAACCATAATATTTAGGAACTCCCCCCATCCCAAGATGTAGAAACTTCAATGGTAATTTAGCTTTTGTCTTCAATGTCTACTCCCTTCTGTGTGTCCAGCTGGTTTTCTTATGGTGTTGGGTATTGAGACCACACTAAATGTGGGCTGAGTTTCCACCACTCACACAAGTCCTGCACCCACAGCCCCACCACTCAGCCTGTTCAGTACTTGGTGGTGTCGTGGGGCTGGGGGCTGGAGCAGCACAGAAGAGGGCACGGAGGGAGGGTGAACCCTGTGGCAGGAACTGGAGCCTCAGCCTGGAGCCAGCCAAGAAGAGCGCAGTGGTGAGGGCTCTGGAGGGCTCCCACTCACTTGGCTGCCACTAAGGACAGGAGCTGCCCATGTCTTCACTGGACTCTGCAGAGCAAAGCACTTGCTCCTCCTGGCCCCCTCCCGACTCCCAGCCAGGTGCCTGCTGCTTCTGTTCCTCTACCACTGTGCCCTTCCCCTCCAGCGGGCTATAATTCATGCAGCATGACACTCACCATTTTGACCATTTTAAATTGTACCACCCAGAGGCCTTTAGGGTATCTGCAGTGCTCCACAACCATCACCACTAATCCAAGAACACTTTTTTTCTTTTTCTTTTTTATCTCTTGAGCCCACAACATGAATGGAAAGGGATAAACCTTATCAAAATAAAGTTCACGGGGTGTGGTAGGACAGTATATGCCTATAATCATAGCACTCCAGGAAGTTGAGGCAGGAGAAGCATAAGTTCAAGCTTAGCCTCAACAATTTAGCAAGGTCTTGTTTCAAAAATAATAAAAGGGTTGTGGATATAGATGAATGTGAAGGTGCTGGATTCAATCAGATACCTACCTACAGAGAGAGAGAGGGAGGGAAAGGGAGAGGGAGCAGAGGGGAGGGAAGGGGGAGACAGAGACAGAGAGAGAGAGAGAAAAAGAGAGAGAGAGAGAGAGAGTTCCCAGGATAGAAGAGGTTTGGTAACGTTTGGTAAAGAAATTTCGTTTTAGGGTTTCTATTTATAGCTTTTTCCCTCCCTAAAAGTTATAAAATTGAAAAGAGGTGTTTTGCTCAATTGAGAGTCTTTCATTTATTATCCAATAAGTTTCATTTCATCCACACCCCAACTTACCCTCTTCTAGGTCAGGTACTCAGTGCTAGTGAGATGGAGGTAAGTAAACAACCCAGCCCCTGTTCTCTGGGGTAGTCACCCAGCAGCAGCTGCTGCTGCTGGGTGACTACCCCAGAGTCACCCACCCATTCTCTCTCCCCTCTCCCTCTCCCTCTTTCCCTCCCTCTCTCTGTTGGTAGGTATCTGATTGAATCCAGCACCTTCACATTCATCTATATCCACAACCTTTTTATTATTTTTGAATTTTTATTCAAAATTATTTTTGAATTTTATTATTTTGACAACAGCTAGGAATCAAGCAGGTACAGGGGGGAAGAAGTCTGGAGGTCAGGCACAGTGGCACCAGGGGTGAGAGCTGGCAGCTGCACAGGCTTCAACAGTGGGACATGAGTGTGGGCCAGGCAGAAGGAGCAGTGTTGGGGCATCTTGAGCAGGAAAGAGAATGCTGGACACGGGGGCCCAGAAGTCCAGGGTGGCAGGAGCCATAAGAGTGGAGCAATCGCTGCTCAGCAAGGGGGCAGAAGGGCTGTGTAGGCCCCTGTGATGATTTAAGACTGTTGAGGTTTAGATCTGAAACATCCCCCCAGAAGTCCCATGAGTTTGGAAGGTGATTGTATCATGGGGTGCTGTACTCATTGGTGGCTTTATCTATTCCTGACCTTATAGTTGAATGTGCTTTTAGGAGATGGGGCCAGGTTGGAGGCAGGTCAATGAGGGTGTGACCTAGGTCTATTTTGGTCCCTGGTTCCTCCCTTCTGACTCCTGGCTGCCGTAGGGTGGGCAGTTCCTCCACCATGCCCTTCTGCCGTGCTACTTTTGCCTGAGAGCCAGTAGACCATGGCCTGAATCCTCCCACAGCCACAAGCCACATTAAACTTCTCCAGCTTTAAGTTGCAGGTGTTAGGTATTTTGTCCCACTGCCAGGAAAGATGATAGAAGGACATCTTCAACATGGGAATCTACTGTTGGAGTTAACTCAGTACGACAGGCTGCACTAACCATATGGATACCAGCTAGGAGGACATACTTGGGTGACAACTAGTAGCTTCCAGGATCAGAACAGCATCAGTGAGGTTGGAGAGGGAAACGGATTGGGAGATAACTGGAAGGTGGGAGAGACGGGGAAGGAGATGGGAGTCTTAAGGGTGACTTGAGCAGGGAGGTGGATGGTAAGACAAGGAGCTCCAGTGAGAAACTCAGATGGATCACTTTCAGCTTAGGAAGGACAAGTCAAGGTACCTGTGATGCACCCCACTGGGTATATCAAGGGCACAGATGGGGCTATTTGGCAGCTCAGAGGACAAGCTGGGTATCTGTGAAACCTCCCTTCATGCCAGGTCCAATGGCACCTGAGACACTCATCAGATGGCTAATGGCTCGTCTTCTCTCCTAACTCTGGGGGTTGGCTGTGCGAGATCCTAGGCCACACTAGCCCGGCTCCCCCGAGTCCTGTGTCTCCTTGTCTGGGACTGTCCTGGCCCATCATGGCTCCTTGAGGATAGATTTACATTATGTATCTGCACCAACAGCACACAGAACACACGAGTCCATGACCATGTTACAACCCACAGAAAGGCATCAATTGGAAGTTGACATCCATCTTTAATTTTGTAGCACCCATTATTATAATTTTTAAAAAATCTCTGCTTATTTATAAGAAAAACAGAATCATACAGGAGATCAAAACATAGCTTAAAAGATACAGCACAAAGGTATACAAAGCAAGCTTCACAAGATTCAGGAGTTCTTTCATTTTTGGAGGGTTTTTTTTTCCTTTTTGCAGTACTGGGGATTGAACTCAGGACCTGGCACTTGCCAGGCAAGTGCTTATTCTACTGAGCTATCTCCCCAGCCAAATTCAGGAGTTCTGAAGCATCACCTGTGCTAGTGGAAATGCCCGGCATGACGCTCCCCCCAAGGACACGCTTCAGAGGACAGAGGTCTCTCAGCTGTCATATAAAACAGAAGAGCACAGCTCAGCTCAGGAAGCACTGGTAGCCTACCCTCTTACATTTCCAGATGGGCGGTCAGCTCAGTCATTTCAAGGTGTCTGTCAACTGTTTTGATCTCTTCAGTTTGACTGTGAGACTAATTTCTCAAAGCCATCCCCTCCCCAACACTGGATCCCCTTCTCCACAGCCTTGGGTGGAAAAAAAGAGGACAGCTCTGCTTCTGGACTAGACAGTGGGCACCCACGGTGCCATATCCAACAGCCCTGCAGTCCTAGTGGGCCCAGCATCCTGGCCATGCCCCTTTCTAAACCTGAAGGATGCTGGAGTCCCCTTTATCCAATTACAACCTAGTATAGAAGGGTCCAGAGGTGAGGGTTGCACTCCCGGGCAAGAAATTAGAAAACAAACAGCCAGTATTTCTCACCCACTGCTTGGGCATGTGTGGCTATGGGCATTTCAGTCACAAGGTGTTCTGATTTAGATCTAAATGTTTCCTTCTGTGCATTCAAGGGTGTATCAGGGCACTATACTCAGCATGGGTTTATCCACTGATGAAGCCATAGCTGAAGTGCTGTAGTTGGAAGGGGGTGTCACTGTGGCCATGCCCTTGGGGGGTGCATCTCCCTCCCTCCTCTCTGCTTTCTGGCCACCATGGATGATCACTGTCCCCTTTGCCCTTTCTTGGTGAGGTGAGGCCTAGGAGCCAGCTGACCATGGATCAAAATCAGGAGCCAAAATAAGTGTCTCTTCCTTCTGAGGGTGGATGTTGGGTACTGGGTCCAGTGACAGGAAAGTGACTAAGACATGCAGGTAGAAAATGGCTCTTACAGCATCAGACCCAAGCACCGCTAGTGAGAAGGTTTATCCAGCCTTTGCCTTTGCGTGTCTAAGCAAGAAAAAGAGGCAGAGGTTTGCCAGCAGCAGGGCAGCGAAGGCCACTGGCAAAGGCTAGAACCCTGATCTGACCCAGAGGGAGTGGCCCAAAAGCAAGCAACACAGAGAGCAGCGCCAGGAACCCAAACGGGGGAGAATTATAAAACAGAGGGGGCAGAAGTTGGAAAAAATACAAGAAGATAGTGATATCCTCAAAATAAAATGAAGCTTATTTATTCATCTAAA
>NDGM011164506.1:0-27847 GCA_002564305.1 Octomys mimax | reverse complement strand
ACCCTAATGCTGCACCTTCAACAACTAGAAAAGGAAGAGCAAACCAAACCCAGAGCTCAAAGAAGGGAAGAAATCATAAAGAGTAGAACAGAAATTAATTCAATTGAGAAGAAGAAACACTGTCAGGGAGAAGACCCCAGGTCTATAGGAGTCAGCATCGAACAGCAGGGATTATGTTGCTGAAATCCCTGTGGAGTCTCTGGCCCCAAAACATGACCCCTCCACAAACTGAGTTCTTATGATGTGAATTGGTATGAGGCAATGTGCGCTATTGGGCTTTTAGTGCTCCACTCTATTAAACAGGAATAATAAAGCAAATGAAAACTTTATTGTAATAAGTAACATATTGGAATAAAAGATTTTGCCTGCATAGCAGAATATAGCATTCATTTGGAAGGACGGAGCGACTGACAAGTGGAACATGATACCAGTGTCCTTGTTGCAGTGGTATTTCTACAGGAATTGTTTCTACAAGAATTATTTCATTCACAGTGCTGACTTGGTGCTATACCATGTTACTATACTTCTTTTTGAATTTTTCTATTACAAGACACTCAAATTTTTTTCTGAAATCCAAACCAGAAAATGCAGTCAGTAAATGTTAGTTCATTTAGTCTTCTTGTACCTACAAAAGTGAATCAATACAATGGAGGGAAATAGCGAAAAGAATGCAAGTTTATATTTAGGGGATCATATCCCCTCTGACATTTCAGTCTTTCATAGAAGATTTTATTCTTTAAACATAGAATAATTGATAATAGCACAGCTAAAGAGTATTACACACTAAAATATGAACTGACAGTACATAGATTGTACCCACTTAATGCACAGAAACTCTGGGGCTGGTCCTATGATTATGCCAATATCTCAAATGAGGCAAAAACAATACAAAAACGTATGACTTACCCTTGGTCAAGGCAAACCATAACTGAGCTTTACAACTAGGTTGGCAAGCCTCATCTGATTCCTTCTGAGAGATAGAAGGGAAATAAGTAGGGCTGGTGAGATAGCTCCGTGGACAAAGTGCTTGCTTTGGCAAGCCCAGAGACCAGGGTTTGATCCCTGGACCTGCATGATGTGCCGGCCCTGCCCCCAGGGCATGCTGAGCCAGCAACAGAGTCTGGGCATGGTGGCACATGCCTGTAATGCCAGTGCTGGGGAGGCTAAAAACAGGAGGATCATTGTGAGTCTGAGCTGTGAGGTGAGACCCTGTACCAAATACACAAATGAAAACAAAGAAGGGAAATAAGTAATGGGAGAGGCAGTGCCAATTGCCTTCTTAGTAACCAAGGTCTCTCAGTCTTGGAAACTGCTTTCTATATGAGCACAAGGGTTTCTCATTCTACATTATAGACAAACATAATGCATTTGCTTACACAGACCTAGAAAGGATCTGAGCAACAGATTTTCTCAATCAGCTGTTGTATATTTGCTCTTAAGACAAGTATGAATGTATTGTATGATAGCATTGTCACTGTCTTTAGTCTCCTAGTTGAAATTTCAACTCAGTGTGTGGTTTGACCTCTCTAAAACCACAGAATGCAGTGCTCCTGCAGGCTTTCAGCCCCTGGGGACTGTCCTCACTGCACTCTCCTGTCCCAGCCCCTGAACCCCATAATTCTCAGCCTCCTGTGTTGGAACATTTTCTGGCCTTGCTATCACAGCAATTTAAAAAAAAATATACTCCTTTCCATCTGTTCTACGTGCTTTTCTTCTTGTACCCCCACCCCCAAAATAATTTGATCATGTTCTTCTTCTCTTTGGAAATCTCTAGCCCAACTTATTGCTTACAAATAAAGTTTATAGTCCTTAATGTAGCAGGATACTGAGAAACATACTAAATGAGAACTGTTTGCATAATCATTCCATGAAAATGGTAGATGTCAAGGAGTCTCTCTTATATTGTAAATTGATGGACCAGAAGTGAAGTTACTTCTAAAAATTTAGAGGAAAGATTTAGATGATAGAGCCAGGAGCAAATCATGCTTCTTAATCCCTTGTTTTACATGTAGAATAGGGTTTGTGAAAAATCTTTCATTGCCTGTTAGTTTTGACACATATAATTGACGACTGTCACATGTACACCTTTCCAGTTGCTGGCTCTCTGCCAAGGGTCCCTCGTTCACACCATTCATGAAACATTACAGCGTCTTCTGAATGAGAGGTCAGATGGCATCAAGATTGCGAGTGCATGGAATAGTTAAGATAGGGCAGCAACTTAGGAGTCCATAGGTGGATTAAGTGGTGAATAAAGAAAATGTGGTCTGTGTACACAACTGAATACTACTCAAACTTAAAAAAATAAAAGAATGCAATCTTCTGTAGCATGGTCATTTGCAGTATAGGTGGACTTGGGGGGCTCTGCATTAAGCAAAAGAAACACGAAAAAAAAAATGCCAAAACCCACACATTCACTTACATTTGTAGAAGTGGATAATAGAATGGTTGTTACAGAGGCTAGGGTTGGCAGTGATAGAGGACAAATACATCTTTCAACCTGCTAGATGTCAGATGTGCTGAGTTGTGTCCCCTAAATATTGAAGAATGAACTTCAAGGGACAGTGGATGTTAAGGACAGGAATTTATTCAGAGATAGCTCTTGAAAGGAGGAGCTCTGAAAATGGGTTGCCATTTGAAGCCTTTTGTCCAGAATAATTTATATGGCCAAGTCACAGCGTGGGCACAATGTGGGTTAAACTGCCACCATCCTAAAGGATTCCAAGTACAACCTCTTAGGTAATATTGATCCAACAGGGAAAGAAGCCACATAGCAAGGGTATGTGGAAAGGACAAAGGTATTTGGGGGAAGGGTTGGGTCCAGATGTCCTGGTCATACACCTAGCTGGGTGGACGATGCCTATCTGAACTTACTGGACCAAGTGGTGCTAATTACAATATAATCTCAAGTCACTTTTTATTCTGTAGGGAGGCATGTAAGCCAGGTCATTGCATTTTTATCTTTTGGTTGGCCTTCTTCAGGAGCCCCAAACCCCAGTTCTGATGTCTTTATTTTTTTTGGTTGACTTCCTTGAGAATGAAGTTCCTCTCTGGCTACATATTTATCTCCATGTAATTTAGCTGCCTATCATAGCAGAATATTGGTCAAAGGGTAACAAGTTGTAGTTAGGCAGAATAAATAAGTGATAACTAAGGTGATGGATATGTTAATTACCTTGATTCAATCATTCCACACTATAACCATATATCATAAAACCAGTGTGCCCTGTAATTATATGTAATTATAATTTTTTTAAAAAACTGCCTGCTTTGTGGATACATAGATATGGGTTTATTTCTAGGCTTTTCTACTCATAGCTGTTATTTTCAGGCAAATTCTTGAACCTCTTTAAGGCCCATTTTTTTAAAATCTGCAAAATGAAAATAATAAAATACAGACTTTAGAGATTTTATATAAAGCATATGAGGTGTTTATAAAGTGCTTAGTACTTCTGACATAAATGTTTCTGAAATGTTCATATTAATAATACTCTGAGAATTTCTTGATTGGTGGTTGAACTCTAGTAATAAGTTCTTGGGCAATGCTCTCTCTCTCTCTCTCTGTCTCTCTGTCTCTCTGTCTGTTTCTTTCTCTCTCTTTTCATTTTATGTATTTGCTACAGGGTCTCACTATGAAGCTTGGACTCGTAGCGATCCTCCTGTTTTTAGCCTCCCCTGACCTGGGATTATAGGCATGTGCCACCAGGCCTGGACTTGTTTGCCAGCTCAGCACACCCTAGGGGTGGGGCCAGCATGACATGTGGAGCAGTAATACCTCCTAATGGGTCATGACACAACATTGTGCAATGATACCATTTTCTAGGCGATGTACCTTTAAAGCACCTAACTAGTTAGGGCACCATCTGAGTTCTCCAATGTGGTTGGGCTTTCTGCAGGTTCAGGTGAGCCTTTAAAAGGCATAAGGAACACAGTAAGCAAGTAGGTTGGCTTCTGCCAGAATCCCCACACTACTAAGAAGTACACACATAGCATGGATATTGAGGACTATTTGCTAAAAATCAGTGGCTTCAAGGTATTTTTGTGAAGAGTATTCTTTTTTTTTTCTTTTGGACACCACTGTAGGGCTAATAAATATTGCACAAGAAATTCAAGATATTCTTGCAATGGCCTACCTACAATATTGAAATGTTGCTGCCTCTAAGATTAATATGAACAGTAGTCAAAGTTTACAAATCCAATAGTGCTAAAACCAAACCTTTGGCATCATCTAGAGCCAAACCCATAATTCTCTTCATTCTCTTCCTAGCATTATATCCTGGAGTAGTTTGCATGCCATTTCTGAATCTCTTTGCACAGGTGTATAGTGCAAATAATGCACTATACAAATATAATATATATTTATAATATATAAATATATAATATTTATTTGAAATCACTTCTCTCATCTCTTATTTGATCTTGCTTTGAAATATTCTTATTGTTGAATCTAAGTATATTCTCCATTACTTCTGCCTCCAACACAGTTTTTGTGATTTCTTGTGCTCAAAGAAATTGTGTCCCCAGAAAAAGAATCTCAGTTGTGGGGTGGAAATGGAGCAGGAAGGATGGCAGAGGACCCAGTGTTTGGATTTCTTGGAACAGCTTTAACTGGGACGGAAGTCAGGAAATGCTACCAACACTATTTGTCAAGACAGAATGGAAGGGACAGGAGACCAGGAGAGGACTGTAAAGAAGTCCTGGCTGGTTTCTAAGTCCACATTTTCATTAGCAGTCATCAGAAACAGTCAACGTGGTCATGTCTCGGAAACTTCGGGCTCACATAGGAGAAAGGAGCTCAGAAAAAAGCACCACTTGAGACCTTACATCACCCTGGGAATGTCAGAGGGTTGTTTGGTGTGATTCCCAGCCTGGTTATGGCTTGGCATGCATAAATCACCACCTGCCCACACAATTTATCTCAGGCTTTTTAACACTATGGCTTGAGCAACAACGTTGAGATGCTTTAAGGTGAGATAAACAATATGAGTAAATTATCCCTTTATGTTAAGGAGATATGCTACGAAAATTAGCATTACGAAGCAATTCATAATGTATTTCATTCCTAAGGGAGAATCTTATGTAAATTTCCAGCAGCAGTTACAATGAATCTAAAGTAGCACTAAGGGTTTCCTCTCCTCCCCTTTTCTAAATTAATGCTGTCCTCATTTGCAGTAGAACTGAGTAGCTGTCTTTTGTTCAGCTTGCCTGACAATGCAACTGCCAACCCAGCTATGCCAGAAGAGTCCAGGCAGCTACTGGAAAACTCAGTGATGCTGCAGGGCTTTGGACACAAAGCTGTGGTTTCTGGGACCTTCAGAAAAGTTTTCACGAGAGGCACCAGAAGATTCTCCCCTGAACCGTGGCTCAGCACTCAGCTTTACCCAGCAGGGGCTTCTGTGTCCTCTCATAGTATATTTACCTTTCCTGGTCCCCTTATATTCCTCCAAAAACCCCAGAATGACACACTTACATGTAATTATATGCACCATCTTTCTTCCTTTTCTTCAGTCTTTCTCCTTTATTAAAAATTATACATATTAGATATTAGATCCCTGTGATATTAATTTTTTTTTGTTTTTGTGGTACCAGGGATTGCACTCAGGACCTTGCACTTACCAGGTAGGTGCTTATGCCCCAGAGCTATCTCCCCAGATTCTTATGATAGTAATTATTAAAAATATTTAAATTTATTAATAGGAAGTATTAATTTATTAATGTATTAATATTAATATTTAAATTTGCCTGGCAATCAAGTACTAATAGTTCATAAAACTAGCAATGAATGGCCAGCATTTAAAAGTGTGTGGTGCATGATGAGCACCCAGTAGATATTTGCCCAGTGGACAACCTCGTGGTGCGGTGCATGCCAGGCACCGAGGTCTCCGGCCTGACGGAGCTCCAGGGCTGGAGGCATTCCGACTGTAAAGACCTGTGTGGATGAAGGAGAGGTGCCCCTGTGCTAATGCACTACACTGGGGTGAATTTGAAGCTGGACCTGGACACTAAGGAGACAAAATTGGAGAGTCAGAAAATTATTCTAGACAAAGAGAATAGGAATTTTAAAAATTATGAGGACTTGAGAGTGCATTTGGGAACTCTCCCAAATGGGAGAAACTGGCTGGGCATGTGTAAAGGTGTGATGCGTAGGCTTAAAAGGTGAGCTGAGAGTTTGACTTTCAGGCAGAAGAGGAGCCATTTAGGACTGAAGCACAGTACTTCATTGGAACGACTGGACTGGACATGAGTATGTGTGAACGGGTGAGAGATGAGAGCTTGATCCAGAGACATGGAAAGCTGGGTGCCCAGGAGCTATTGCAGAGAAGAAGCAGAGGAGGGGCTGGACTGGACGACAGCTGATGGTAGGATGAGAGAGACAGTTGTGGGCAGCTGTGGAGGCAGAGCCAGCATGAGTTACTTGCTAGTTGGATGTTGAAGGATAGAAGGTTATTGATGGTGTCAGCTTTGATATTTTTATACTGAGAAATAGCAAGTAATTGGGATATGAGTTCACAGCCTAGGAGAAGCGTGCATGCTAGAGACAAAGAAGGATTTCTTTTAGAGATGATGATTGAAATTTTCAAAGAAATCACTGAGCTAGAGCATGCCAGATAAAGGACAGGGGGACTAAAGGCTGAATTTTGAGAAACATTTGTACATAAGAGGGAATGGGAAAAAAAAATAAAGAGGAAACTGTGGAGAAAAAGACAGTATGTAGCAACATACCGGAGAAGGACATTTCACAAAGCAAAAGCCAATAGTGCCTAATGGTGAAGAAGCTTTGGGGGTGGGGTAGCATGTTTTTGGTGCTTAAAAATCCATTGGTGTCTTTGGAAAGTATAATTAATTGTTGACTGTAGGATTCAAACTGCAGGACATTAAACAGCAACTATGAGTTGAGGAGTGAAAGCATGCGCATTTTAATTGTCTGTGAAGGTATCAGAGACAAAGGAAAAGAAAGAGCCATTGGAAACTTGATGAGGTCTCTGTATCCGAGAAGCTTTTATCATCAGTCCTATTTGACTAATGCGATTGGTTGCAGGGACCGCCTATAAGATGTTAACCCAAGATTCTAATAGCTTTGTCAATAACCAGATAAGGAGCAGATTTGGAAAGAATGATCCGGTGGGCTGTTCCATGACCATTACATTAAGTTAATGTTTACCTTCTAGAGCAGTCTTTGATTTCTCATGAAACAGATAAATATATTTTATATTTCTGTGGGATTCTTTAGAAAGTAATAATTTTCAGTAATTAAAATGCCCAGTGAGTATTAGAACCATCAGAGTAGTAACTTGTGCAGACAGACAGGAGTACCCAAGGGCACGTGTCCTCTTCTAAGCCAAGGGGTGGGTTTTGGATTCATGAGTCTTACACTGTTGGCTGTTTGATCAAGTTTGGGGTGTATGTGTGTGAGCGGTTAAGTGAGGAAAGTCCAAAAGGAGCAAAACAAGGAAGAAATGGGTTTGCCAAGTATGACATCTTGAATTTGTTTAAGACAAGTGGCCAGTATTCCTGAAAATAAAACAAAGGAAAGTCAGTAGGTACACAATCAACCATCCGGGCCTCTCGGGTGCTTCTGCGATTTCGGCAGTAGACATTATTTGGGGCTGGCCTCCAATTCTAGACTGTCAGGCATAGCTTGTTAAATGCAGCAGCATGTGGAACATGGGAAATAACCCATCCTCAAAGTGGACCCTCATCTTTAGCGATGCATATGGCCATTCCAGAAAAAGAAAAGATCCTAAGCTGAATAAAAAATGAGGGTACTGAGGCAATAAGAAATTCTATTTATCTGCAGATTCTGCCATGTTCATTATTTTGTCTCTAGGAGTTTTCCCATAGCCCCATGTATTCAGGTCACTTAAAATCTATTTGCTAGTGAGAACCAGATAAAGAATGATCCTACAGTCAGTGAGATAGCTCAGCAGACTAAGTGCCTGCTTAAGCAAGAGGAGGGGCCGGGTTTTGATCACCAGCACCACGTGCCGCGCTGACGCTGCCACCGGATGCTCTGAATTGGCCACTGAGTCCAGGAGTGGTGGCGCACACCTGTATTCCCAATGCTGAGGAGGCTGAAAACAGGAGGATTACTAGGAGTCTAAGCTGTGTAGTGAAACCCTGTACCAAATAAACAAAACAAAAAACAAAGAATGATCTTACAGTCCAGGTAATGAATGATAATGAAGGAATGTCCAGGGATAGAAGTACTCAGAAATTGAGGCAGTGAGCACTAGGGAAAAAAATTGTTAGCAATTACTGGGAAACAAACTTAGGAGAGGCTTGGGGTCAAGATCTCAGTCCCAAGAGAACAGAACTGGGACTGGGTTTTTGGTGCTGATATTGGAGGAATTTTGCCAAGGCAAGTCCAGACCTCAAGGAAGAAGACAAAAGTCCATCTGTCAGCCCACTAAATCGTTTATTCAGTTGTCAATTGATTCAGTGCCTTCTCTTTGCCAAGTACATCAGGGGTGTGAAGAAAAAAGCTCAGACACAAACTTTTGTGCTCATGTGCTGCATAGTAAACAGAAATAGGAATTTTTTTTAAAGGTAAGTATAACATGTAGCTTCTAGATAGTACTAACTTGAAAGAAAAAGCAAGCAATAAAGGGAAATAGTAAGCAAAGGAGGAAGTTACAACATAAGTTTCAATTGGGTAGTCAGGGAAGACATCATTAAAGTGATCTTTGAATAAACACACACACATACACACATAGTGGAGTGATCCACACAGACATTGGCACGTGTGCTGCCACACGACAATGGATCAGAAAATTCTAGAAAGCACAGAAGTTTATAAGGCTTAAGGGAAGTGACCAGGAAGGAAACAAATGAAATCAGAAGGCAAAGGGAGGAGCAGAACGGATGGAGATGATGCAAGACTTTGAGAACTGAACTTCTCCCATCCATGTCCTAACCAGGCCCAACCCTGCTTAGCTTCTGGGATCAGACACAGTCTCTGTGTTCAGGGTGGTATGGCCTTAGACTTCTTGAAAATCAAAACTGGCCTTCAAGAACAAGGTGTGGTGGAGTTAGTCTACACATGTCTCCACTGAGTCCCCATTTCTGTAGATCCCATTTGTTCTTGGATAAGTCACCAGAAAAGCACTTGTGGGAGGGCTGAAGTGCCAGGGAAATAAGTGGGTGCCATCACACAATCCAGAGTGGGGAAAATGCAGCAGAAGAATTTGTGTCACCAGCACCATCTGCAGCATTGTGCCCAGTCCCCAAAGAAACCTCTGTTATGTCCTATTTCTACAGAACCTTGTTTTGATAATAAAAATACCCTAAAGCATCAGCTTCTCTGAATATATTTAAATTATAATTATGCTTTCAACACATTTCCTATCTAGCCGGACATAATGACAGGATAAGAAACATTGGGGCTGATCTGTTTGGACTTAGACTTGGTTATCTTTAGCCTGTTTGCCGCTGTACCTCCTCGTGTGAACAAAAATGATGGCTGTGTAAAGGACGTCCCCCATTCTTGTATCCTCTGTCTCGGTCTGTGGGAATGGGTAGTTTGTTATATACATAAATAAAGTTTAGGTTTAAGAAATGCAAGTTTTTCCAGCATTCTAATTCTGAGTCATCTACTCTCTCCACTGTCCATTTACTAAGCAAGATCTGGCCCCTGTGCAGTTGCTGCTGGGGAAAGAACAAATGGGATTCTGAGGACACACATACAGACTAACTTCCACTTGCATCGAGTTCCTATGGTGCTCACATTTACTTCTTCTAAAATGCTGAACAGTAATCTTTCTTCCAGCTGCGATACATTCCTGGTTTTTCACGTTTTTCACCTACACAGGGTGTGTAACTACAGACAGTGTGTACTCTGTGGGGCTTTAACATTTTTTTCTGGAAAATAGAACCTGGTGAATTGGGAGTAGAAATGGAGTTCTATTCTATTTAATACTCATCATAAGCCAAGCCAAGGTACCCATGAGCCTAGATTCAATTATGCAGCCACTGCTTAGCACAGCTAGTTTATCAAATAGGGTATTGTAGAGCCTAAAGGGACACAAAAAGCTTTTTGATTTGGGCAGTTCTCATGAGAGCTCAGAGAATTAATTGTGATATTTGTCTTTATATCGAAAAGAGCCAGATTAGTATCTGATAATAGATCAGCACATTTCTGAATGCTGAGGGCTGAATTGCAGGCAACATGTGATTGGACACTGATTTGTAATTATTTTGCTTTATTGTGCCTGTTTCAAGGACAGAGAGGAATCATGAGGCTCTGCTCTCTTACACAGGGGCCTGTGGTAGCTCTCGGATGGGCAGGGATAGGTTCATCCCTCAGACGCGTGCCAGACCCAGGCAGGGCTGATCCAGGCAGTTGCTGAGACTGTGAGGGACAGGCGTCACCATGAGGGGTGCAGTCTCTCAGTGGGAGGCAGGAAGGAGGACACAGGTGTGTGGCTCACTTGCCCACACTTGAGCTGACAGGTGTTCTCCATACCCTGTGGCCCGGTGGGGGTCACATGAGGGTGGTGGGCAGGTAGTGGTGAAGATGAAACACATTCGGGAGGAAGGGGGCGCTCTGAGAATAATTCAGGAAGCGACTGACTCTGAGTATTTCTCTGAGCTTGAAGTTAGAGAGGCATCAGAGATGGTACTAGACCTAATTCCTCAGAGGCAAGAGGAGGCTTTTCTTCATGCAGATGTGTTGTAATAGCCAGCTGTATAAAGCAATCATTCTTCTTTGACTGTAAAAACAAAACAGGACACACACGAACATATTAATGTACAATATACATGCAGAAGAGCATGTGCATCAGAAGCCTACAGTGTGTGGAATATTCCAAACGGAGTCACTTGGGTGACTTGGTACACAGGCCATGAACAATGTTTTCACATAGGGAGCCTTCTTGGATTCCCAGTCATTACAATTTCCAATGGAGAACACTATCCCACTTACTAATAATACTCATTGGATTTGCCTGCTTTGGTATTTTTAAGTAAATGGAACAAAACTACAAGTAACTTTCCTGGTCAGAATCTTTCATTCAACACTGCTGTTGTAGGATTTACCTTCTATCACTATTTTTGTATTCTTAAAAAAAGTAAAAAAACAAATAAAAAAGATTCATCGTATGTTGCAGGTCATTTATTGTTGCTGTGGGGTACTCCATCATGTGGCTATTGCAATTCATACAGCCACTTTACTCTTTGTGGTCATTTAGGCAATTTTAATAACTTGTAAGTGTTGCTTGCATGAATATTCTAGTGCATTCTCTTGGTGAATATATTCATTTATTTCTGGGGAAGCACAACCGTGAGGTGAAAAAAATGTGTGTTTTCACCTTAAGTAGGTAGAGCCAGTGTTCCAAAGTGTGGCTTTGCCAATTTTGCCTGCCTCTACTTTTTTAAAATGAGTACAAAAATGTCCACTTGGTGTTTCCTAAAGTATTTCCTTTCTACCTTCTTGTTTTAAGTGTCTATGTTTTGGCTACCAGCAAGACTATCTGCCAAGGCCCAAGAAACAAGAGCTATAGAATAAAAGACAGGAGGAGATTGGGGAGTAGGTAGAAGTATCAAAGTCATTGCGTGACTGGGCCTCCACATTTCTTTAGCTCTTGTCCCTTATTCAAGTACCAGCCCCTTATTTAATTTCTGTGCTGCACTTTAGTTTGACATCAGGTCTTGCTTTCTCAAAGGCCTCCAATTTCTTGTTTCTTGCACCTAGATGATGGATCTCAGAGTTCCCAGTACATTGAACTCTGGACCCACATGGTCCCAAATGGCCTTTTGGTCACATTTTCTCATGTAAATCATATTGAACTGCTGGGTTGAGTCTTACAGCCACAACAACAACATTTTGCTTGATAAGACTTTTGAGATCATCTGTAATCTAATCATTCACACATATATTTAAAACAATTGCCTACAGAGAAAGGACCATTTTGTATTGGTGTATACAGAATAGTCAGGATAGATGTACAGCTGCTTTCGCTTGGTTCAGAGAGAGGAAGGATTTTCAGTAGTAGTGTTTGGATGGAATGTCCTGGCTGCTTCTTGTGCTGTGGATGACCACTAAGAAGATAACAATGTGCAATGTATTAATTATTGAAAATGTCCTATTAATCAGCTTGGAAACTGTCTCACTGATACTTGTTTCTCAATAAAATAATAAAGCAATCCCCACCACTGCTGATATTTTTAAGCCCAGAAAGATAATAAATTGAGAAAGTGTTGCATTTATACATCATTGTTCTTGATATCAAATACCCAAAACCAGAAATAAATGAATGGCCTTTTGAAAATTGCCTTCCTAACTAGGACCAACATTTATAAAAACCTGAGTGACCAGACATGAAAACAAATTCCAAGAATATTTATAAAAGGAAGTAGTGCTTGCCACTGGCTGTGGTTCAGGTCACTGAGACCTACACTTGGGCTAGTCTCCAGTTACAGAGTTCTCTAGTACTTTGTTTCACTTAATTTACCACAGGGAAGAGTTCCCACTGTAGGGTCTTCAGCTGTGTTTCTGGAGGAATAGTCATTGTGACGCTGAGACTCAGGCTCCTCTGCATATGGGAACAGTACACATTCTGGGTTCACTTCATAGCATAGCAGAGGCAACATCTACAAGCATTTATTTTGCTGAAGTCTCCACTGCTATGTAACCTACTGGATCATACTAACATTTAACAATAAGAGTACACAACTCACTCCACTGCTGACCTCCAACAGTAAGAAGCCCACCAGGCAAGGGTAGTCAAATGTTTCAAAAGCAGGCAGACCTTGACCACACTAGAGAAGGCTGTGTGCTGAAATCACTGTGATTGACTGGGAGTCTGGGTTTAGTTGGGAGTAATTCGGGAGGTAATGTATTCTCATGTTTAAATTTTATATGCTGTGTCCACTGCTGTTGGTCTTAAACATTCCCATATATGGTCTTGAATTGAAAAGTACCCTTTGGAATTCTCATGTTGGGAATGTATGTTAATACAACCGTGATAGAAAACAGTATAGAGGTTCTTTAAAAATCTAGAAATAAAACTACCATGTGATCAAATAATCCTACATATCTGACCTGAAATTGGCATGTCTAAGGGATATCTGCTTGTGAATGTTTATTGCAACGCTGTTAAAACAACAGCCAATATATGGAATATGGAATGAACTTAGGTATGGTTGAATGATTAAAGAAGATGTGAGCATAAGAAGTGCAATTCAACATTAAAAAGAATGAAATTTGCAGCAGTGTGGCTAGAACCAGAGGGCATGCTATTGAAAAAATCAAGTGTGTGAATGCAAAAACACATACTCTCATTTTTATGTGGAAGTTAAAAGTTAAACTCAAAGAAGTATTGGGTAAAACAGTGGTTATGAGACAGGAATGATGTGGGGGACAGAGAGCTAGGGGAGTCTAGACAAGGGTGCAAGTGGATAAGGGGACCATAGTCCAGAGCTCTACAGCACACTAGGATGATGGCAGTTGATAACAATTAATGGAACATTTCAACACAGCTAATAGAGAGGATTTTGAATGATCCCAACACAAAGAAATGATACACATCTGAGATGATAGGTATGCCATTACTGTAATCTGAGCCCTACACATTGTGTACATGTATTAAAATGTCATACATATCTATAATATATCTCAATAAAAATAAAAATATGTATTTAAAAAGATCTTTTTGGTGTTTTTTCTAATTTTTAAACAAAACATAATCCATCCTTCTGTAGGTAAACATTCCTTAAACAGTTGTTCAGTGGAAACCAGTGTGGTTTTAGTTTCAAGCAGAGTCACAGTTTGAATAGCATAATGACCTCATGACAGATTTACAAAGACTTTTTTTATGAATAAATCTTTTTTTTTTTTTTACCAGTTTTTTAAGTGAACATTTTCTTTTTCCTATTAATTTCCAAGACTTAAAGGGAAAGTAGTTTACATGTCATTTAACTCCGTAACTCTACATGGGATTTTATTGTTTATGCTTCTTAGAGAAAAAGTACTAGAATCAACGCTTAGTGGTTGAAGTGTGTTTATAAAGACCATCCATGGAGCTTACACTGTGTATTTTATATGTAAGGGCTTGAGTCAAGCAGAGGCAGACTCTTCACCATGGGAGACTTCTATCTACTGGGTGTATTTTCAGAACTCTTCTGTCTCAGTGAAGACTCCAGGAAAAGAGGAAGTTAATCCACTCTCTGCAGTTATCTCCTCTGCTTAACGTTTCCTTTCCTCCTGCTCTGATCACAGAGTTCCAGCGTTCATCCTGTAGGCTCTTCCTTGCCTTAGGTAGTAAGGGAGAGTGGAAGCGCTTCAGAATTAACAGCTGAGAGCATTCATCAATCAGTGACCAGAATTAATGGATGATCCGACCACTACTTCCCTCTCTGGTAGTGACAGGAATGAATGGATAGGCCTCCCAACCTCCCTTGTCTCTCAAATGAAGAAACTAAGGCATATCCTACACAAGGCCAACAAATTTCCTCCCAAGTTTTGTTCCAGTTGCCCCAAATTACACTTCAATTGATAATGGACACTTCATCTCCTTTTGCTTTTTAGTACTTTACTTCCCTACTCCCAGATCAGTATTTTCTGATGTCAAATTCTAAATAAACGAATTGTAGTATAAGCATTTTCATGGGGACTACTTCGGGGTGAACTCACACTAGAATGATTGGCTTCTTTAAGCAAGAAGTCCAAAGGTAAACTACTGGATTTCCAAGTTTAAATAATGTCATCAACAGTTTCATTTCTCTGGTGACTCTTCAGTCCTTTATCCTAGCTTCACTATCACTTGCTGGCTTCCAGCAAGGGAAAAGGATGGTTTCAAGGACCTCAGATAGACCATAATCTCTCAGCAACACCAACCTCAAAAGAAACTTTTCTCCCCCATTTTTTTTTTCTGATAATACTGGGCATGAGTTTGTTGATCTGCATTTATTCCAGGTCTAAGTTGAATCAATATAAGGAGATGGAAAGAATGAATTGACCAGAATATATCTGAGTTGTGAATTAAATCTTGGAGATGGATTTGGACAAATGTATCAGTATCGTATTCCCTGGGTGTGAAGGAAGGTGTTTTAAAATAAGCAGTAGATTGCTGCTTACAGAGAAAAAACAAAGATAATGGATGATAGAAAGGGAAAGCATGTACGAAAGCAAGATATTTACAGAAAAATACAGGCTAGTATTGATGTCAAATGGATGCCAAGACTATTTATGATATAAGCAGGACTGTCAACCAGAATTTAAGAATGGTACATGGCAGAGAAAAAAATGAAATGATTCTGTTTCTTATTAATCGATCATGGTCTTCCTTGAGCCATGACCAATGTTATTCTGAAACAATGAAACATCATCAGTTGAAGTGAGGCAAAGAAAATCTCCACCAAAGGAGACCAGTAGCTTGCAATAGTCCTGTGAAGAACAGCCATTCATATACATATTTACAGCATTGCCCAGGACGCAGGGATCCTTACAAAAGTTGTCATCCACTGTGTACTTTAATTGTTTGGTAATGTATACATTTTTACTTAGTAAAATTTCTTGAGGCAGAGTTAATGCAGCATTTAGGATACTATTGAGGGTAGCACTCATCTGTTGGTTGTGGGAGAATCCACAAGACACTCAGACTTCTCTCTCCCCCCTCTGTCTTGTGTATGGAAAGGAGCATACAGTGCTGCTTCCTCTGACCACCTCATCAACCCCTTTGAAGTCTGCTGTTCCTCACTGGACTGAGCAAGGACTTTGTTGAAGGGGAAATGTGATGATCAATCTTGCTTACCAACTTGATTAGGTCGAGAGCATGCTTGGAGATTAGGAATGCACACCTCTGGATATGTTTGGGGATTTCATGGCCATGATGCTGTGACCTGGGGACTACATGTATCTGGTCCCCAAAACTCTCCTCTCTGGTCCTTCCTTGGTCTCTCTTCTGGCTGCAATGAAATGAGCAGCTTTCTCTGCCACCCTCCCCGTAGTGATATTTCTGCCTTGGTGTGAGCCAACCATTTTCTGACACTTCTGAGATTTAAGTCAAAATAATTCCTCCCTCCTTTACTTGGGGTAGATCAAATATTTTGTCCCAGCAGCAGAAAAGCTGACCAATGAAGAAAATATATCCAATTTCCTGGCACTAGAAATTTTGATTGTTTTTTTATTTATTAAATGGGAATACTAATACAGATTAAGTTTATCACAGTAGACATAGAATTCAACCTGTATATTTGTAACTGCTGTGCCTTGCATCTAAAGACATATCAGTGATGATAAAAAACAAAGAATGCCTTTCTAGGCAAAAAGTAGACATAGCATTTGCTTGCCAGAAACAGTTCCCATGATTTAGTCCAAATTTGACCTTCAGCTTCTTGGTTGTTAAGGCAAATTTGAAAAATGATGAAGTTTAAGTGTGATATTTGTCATCAAAATGACCTGCATGGGAGACTGTGGTCATGAATGTGAGTGTGCATGTGTTTTTGCATCTTCCTAGATTCTGAGTTATCTTTGGGTTCTGAACAACTGGGAAATGTTTATAATTGTTTGCTTGCTTTTCAGCAGTCTGTACTTTCTGGTTTGAATTTAAAATATTCCCTAAAGGTCATGGGCTAAAGGGATAGTTGCCAGTGGATGAGATCTGGAGAAATGACTGGACCATGAGGGCTCTGACCTCATCAATGGATCAATCCACTGACAGATTTATAATTCGGTGACATCACTGGAAGATGATGGAAACTTAGGAGATGAGGCCTCGCTGAAGGCAGCATGTCATTGAGGGTGTGTTCCTGGAATTCCTGTCATGTTCCCAGCACTTTCTTCTGAGCTCTCTCAATGCCTCCTGTCCCCTAGGAGGCGAGCCACTGTACCAAATCCTCCCTCCCCACCATGATATCCCTCCTCAGTATAAGCCCAGAAGAAAGAAGCAAATGAGCATGAACTCCATCCTCTGAAATGATGAGCCCAAACAAATCTTTTCCCCTTTAGTTAATTTTATGTCATTTTAAAATGATAATCTTTGTATTATTCCTGTCCCCCACTCTATAACAAGACATGCAAGTTCATTCTAATGATTTTTTAGTGACATTCAAAAAGAGAAATTAGAGTAATTAGTGAATTGGCTAAAAGGACTTTCCAAGGCTTTCTGTAAGCACTAGTCTTATTTATTCACAGAGGTCTTTATTTTTGAGTATGGACTAGCTAGGAAAATCAGATAAGATCTCAAACTGCAATATGCAGCATTAAATTTTCCACTATTCATATTTCTATAAATTCTGCCTGTATCTACTATGGAGATATAGGTGCATTAAAGGAGGAAAGGACTTGACCTCAAAAGATGGCTTCAAATCACGGCTTTGTTGCTCATGAACCACAGCATACTTCAGGTTGCAGAGCCTCTGTACATGGTTTGATACACTCTGTCACAAATTTGCAAAGATTAAGTTAGACAATGAATTTCTAGAAGCCATTTGATAGTACATACATATCTCAATAAATATTTTAATGAGTAAATTAACAGGTTCTCAGTAGAATATGATTATGGCAATGATGATTTCTTAAGAGAAAAAATATTGCTCAGAGGACACTAACACCTAAAGAATAGCAACTAAATAACACAGTTTCAACAGATTTCATAAGGACTTGCTTTTATATCTTCAAAACTATTTCTAAGCAGGGAGCGACCACAAGAGGTCTGACTTAGAGTATTGATATATTGCGCTAGTTCACATCAGTCTGGCAATTCACTTTTTACTTTGAGGCAATTAAAAAAGAAATAGAATGATTAACCTTTGCTCAGAAAGAAATAAATAGTCATGAAGAGCTCTTCCTCCATATTCTTTGTGGGAAAAACTTGTAACCCTTTGTCTGTCTGTCTCTCTTGGGCATAGGAAATATGTTTTAAGTGGCACCAGGCCACGTTACTTCATTCCTTATAAGGGGAGCATACTTAAGATGGAAAATTTCTCAAGGATTGTGCTGTTCTTTTTATAGCTAAAACAAACTTATGGTTTATTTTTTCTCAAGTATCTGTTATGTACATTAATCAAGTTTGTGATCTGAAGAAGAAATTGACAGAGTCATTTAGAAAGGCTGAAAATAAAAGGAAGAACAAAAGCAACCCAGGAAAAGCAAATAACAAGAAAGCAGGGATTATCATCTTGATATAATTTAGGCCAAATGTAGAGTAAATGAATTAAATGAGAAAGTGAAGGAAATTGTAGAGTAGCAAATATGACCCACAGTGAAGAACACGTATGTTCTAGTTAGCGCGGTGTCATGTAAGCCAGATGTTTGAAACTACTGGAACTCTACGGATAAATAGAAAGAAACACAAAAGTAATAGGCTTCTGTAGATCAATGAAGATCAATTAAGTTATCAAAACCCAATAAAGATATGAAACATCTTTGATATTGTGAAATAATTACAAAAATTGGACATTAAATTTTGACTACAAAGAAAACTGTGATTAACTTTCAATGGTTGGAAAACACAGAATTCTTTCATTGGATTATAGCAAAGCAAGAAACTAGTAATAAAGCAAAACAGCAGCTTGAAAACTGATATGAAATTATTATGGAAATGAAGAAATTACAAACCACAATAAAGAATATCTATACAATACTATTAATAAAACTTTAAGAGTATGGGTTCATTCCAAAAATTTTGTGGAAAAATTCACTATCTCATAATATAAATTGATAGACAAGAATAAGTAAAGAAATAAATGACATAGCTAATTAAAGAAGTTAAAAGAATGAAACACATTTTAAGACAAACAAAAGGTAATTATTATTAGTAACAGAAAAATGAATAAAATACATAAAAATAAAGATAAAATAAAATAACACATCAAAACTCTAGTTGCTAATAAAAATAAGACAATTTGTTAACAAGTTCAAGGAATAATTAAGATTTAAAATGTATATAATAAAAAATGGAGGGCCAGGGATATAGCTCAGCAACATTAAGTCCCTGCCTGGCAAGGTCAAGGTCCCAAGTTCGATCCCTGGTACCAATAAATAAATAAATAAATAAATAAATAAATAAATAAAAAGAATGGAGATAGGTAACCACAAATATAAAAGAAATGAAATAACAGTATTAGTAAATTATTATAATTATATTAACATACAGGGCTGGGGAGATAGCTCAGTAGAATAAGCACTTCCCTAGCAAGCGCAAGGGCCTGAGTTCAATCCCTGGTTCTGAAAAAAAAAAAAAAAGAAAGAAAGAAGTGGGGAGATGCACTCTTGGGTCTGCTTTCACAAGAGCCCCATCCCTAAAACATTTCTTCAAGAGAATAAAATAGGTAGCTAGCTAAACATAGAAAAAATAAATAATAAAAATAGTTCTAAAGATAGGAAGTCTAAAAGATTAGTTAACAACATAGATAAAATTGTTTAAAAAAATTGTACCCCACTTCAACCAGACCCCTATGCACATGAAATAGTACTAGATCAGGTATATAGGAAACAGATATCAGTTATCTATGTAGAAAATCCAAAAGATTTTATTAGAATAAATGAAAGTTTAGAAAGTTTTCTCAAAACAAAACCAACTCAGAAAGTCATTTAACATTCTCTAGAACATAAATCAACTAGGGAATAAAAATATAAAATGTACGGAAATGTATTTATAAAAGTAACATTAAATTTAAAATATTTAAGACTTCTAAGCTGGAAACTCTTTAAAAAGTCATAAAAATACTTATATAAATAGATAAATATACCACATTCATGGACAGAACTCAATATTCCCCAGCCTGACCTCCAAAGCGGAGGTCCCCAAACTGACCCCCACATTTAAGCCAGTTTGCAGGAATTTTCATATGGGTCATTCTTGTGGAAATTTGAAAGGTTGATTTTAAAATTTTAATGGAGAGCAAAAGGGCCATAAATATTCAAAACATTCCCCAAAAGCAAGATTAAAGGCCTATCCTTATCAGAACTCACTATACAACTATTTAAGACATGGTGATGCTGTTACCCAGCTAGACAAGTAGGCCATCAGAATTGATAGAACACAGAAATGGACTCACATGTGTGTAGAAAATAGATTGATGCCGTGGTAGCCTTCACAGATTAAAGCTTCATGAATGTACTTAATGTTAGGTTAGCAGACTTTATCTGTATTTCCTCAATAATATTTGCGTTTCTTGCATTTTTCTAAAGAAACCCTTGAAGAATTTGTGACAATGAGGATGTTCTTTTAAATTTAAAAATATTTTTTAGCTTTGCCTTATATCTTTAATCCAACTGGAAGTTAGATTTTGTTCATACGTGATAGAGATTCATTTTGATTTGATTTTCCTTCAGTATTACCTGACTGGTTTCCAATGAACTACGTTGTGAGTTCTCTATTGTGGTATAAATATGAAAAGATGTCTGACTTCATGAGCCATAAAAACACAAATTAAAACCATTTACTATTCACCAAGTTGGCAGAATTAAAAAGCCAGATGATACCGAGTGTGCATCAGATAAGAAACAATCAAGATGCTCATTTGAAGTTTGGCCTTGCTCGGCAAGTGCGAACCCTGTGACCCAGCAATGCAATTTCTGGGCACATTCCTCAGAACATATGCACACATATACCAGGAAGCACAACCAGGATGTTCATAACAGCACACTTGTGGACTGAAAACCCGGAAACAAACCAAGCACCCTTCCAACACCCGGATAAACAACTTGTGTTATATTTATACATTGGAAGATGCGTAGCTGTGAAACTGAATTAGTTTCAGATGCGCAGATCAACATGAAGAATTCTTGAAACTATATTAGGAGCAAAGAAGCAGTAGTCAACAACACAAAATATCGCTATTGAGTAGACGCCACAGGCAAATGCAGAAGTGATCAAAGTGCAGACCAAGGCAAGAGAATGATTAAAGAGGACGGTGCTCTTCTCTGCAGTGTGTTGGAGTGAGGGACAGTGTTCAAGGGGCTCTGAACCTGTATAGCAGGGTATTTAAAAACGTATTCTATAAATTATACCTATAAATGTATGTTACCTTTCATCTATGTTAGGTGTTTTATAGCAATGATGTTTTGTCATATGAAATGGTAATAATTTCCCAATAAGTTTTTGAAAAGGCATTATGGAAAAACATTAGAAATTATTAAATAATTAAATAGATACTAAGGGAGAAAATCAGACACAGTAAGTCAGGAACCTGGGCTCAGGGAGCTTGAGGGCTTTGTGGTCCTGGTCAGGACACTGAGAGCCCAAAGGCCACAGCTCTCAGGACCGCATGCTGTGCAGTACAGGACAGATGACCTGTTGGCAGCACCAACACAAGGCCGGCCCTCACTCCTGTGTGTGAGCTCTTCCTGAGGGCTCCCATTCGTCCTTCTGAGGGTGCTGATTACTACTATCACTCCTTCCATCCAATACAATTCAGAAATAAGTTTTAAATGCTGTGTTCTCAAATCATTTTCATTGGTTACATTTTCTATTGACTGTTTTGTAGAAATTCACCTGGGCCTTTTCCATAACATTTCTCAAAATCACATCATAAAATTTGTTTTTTAGAATATTTTCTAGAAATACTCAAACCAAATTGTGAAAAACCTTACTTAATTTCTTTGCTAACAGAATGTTACTTCCTTGGTGCCTCTGCCAAGCCGTCTGTCTATGGCTCTGTCTGGCTTATTTGCCACAGCAGGTCCATTCCCGTGTTACCATCCCTTAAGCTTACAGTAAACTTCCATTGGTCTATATAAGAAGATTTGACTGAAGGATTGTCTTCTGGAGGGAAAAAAAGATAAAGTTATAATACTTCAGCTTTTTCTCTTTCTTCAAAGACAGGTTAAACCGTGGTACTGAGTTAGCCATTGGGAAGTCATCCATGTGCCTCGCTCTACAAAGGGGTATGCTTAGTGGTGCTGTTCGGAGTCAGTGTATGCATCATTTTCTCCAGGGTTTCCCATGCAGGTCCCCAGAGAAGAGAGGAATGTGATATAGTAGTTCTGTCCCTCTCCCCAACTGTCCTCATACTGATTCAATAATCTAGTAATCTTATCTCACATAACTTATTACTTTCTGTGGGAACAACCCCAAAATATTGGGCTGAATTTATGTGTTACAAGGTTTCCAGACACTAGAATCTCTCTGGTGGCTCAGCCATAGATAGCTGTTGATTTTTCAGTTTGGTTCAGAACTGGAGCACAAATGTCACCTATGCTCACTGCCAGCTCCTTCTAGTTCTTTTTCTGAACTCACTTGGACTTCAGCACTGTTTTCTGAGAACACTTAGGAACACAATGGATAGGACAAACAAAAGCAATGGAACCAAGCCCACATTCAGGAGCTGAGAAAGCCCCTTCCTGGCAACAATTCAAGCTTGGAGGTGGGGTGGGGAGGAGAAGTAAAGAAGAAAATTGTTAAACCAGATTCCTGCAATGTTGAAGAAAATTACTTCAGAAATTGGCAGAAATTAAGAAATCATTTTCGCATTGGGTTCACGTTGATACCTCCTTCTTAGCTGAGAATCTGGGCCATTTCTTCAAGGGAGATCTGCTAGTTTATTTGCTAAATCTCTGGCATCTGTGCTAGCAACGATCCAAGCAATCCATATAGGCAATTCTGCTTTCCAAAGAGAATTTATAAAGGAAGTTTGAATGAGTGAAGTAATAAGTATCTACACAGGAAAACGCTGGCTTCTCATCATGACTTGCTTTCTTTGATGTTGCAAACAAGGATAGGTGTTTTCAGTCTTTGGGGCTTTTCACGAATGGTCTATGGTCACAGCATTTAAGGAAGAATCAATACTTTTTTTTTTTTTTGCAGAAGTCACATGCTGCTGCGGATAGAGATTTGCTCAAAAGAAATGCACTGCATGTCCCTGAACTGTGTTACCAGGAATCCTATCACAATTTTATAAATGATGGAATGGAACAAATGTGAACAAGACATGAAAAATATGATCATCTTATTTATAGTGCCTTTTTATAAATCTGGAGAAAAATCACAACATAAATCTGATGAAAAATCATGAAACTAACCCAGTTTACCATAGCCAGGCTTTCCAATATCTAAGAACAAACCTCAAAATTTGAAAATAAATATTTTAGTTTCTTAAAGACAATATTTGAAGCTATTATGATTTTTTTAAAAAAGCAAAGCTATCTTTTTAAAACTTGTACTTCTTTAAAAAAGAAAATGCCCTGTTAATTTATCTTAAATAAGTGAAACCATTGTCATACCTATTATTACGTGCTAGAACATGGGATGCCTTGGACAAATGTTTCTATTTTAAAGCATGTTCAATCTTGTTTTCTTTTAAGCTTTTTACTTTTTATTTTTTGAAAGTTAGGTTAGGAAATGCTTAACAAATATTTACTGGCTAGTGCTTATGCTCCTAGAGTCAAATGAAATAATTCACAAAATTCTTATGTTTTATTCAGTGATTAAACAGAGAGAATGAAGAGTAGGAAGGAAGGAAAGAGGGTGTGAGGATGGGTGCAGTTAAAAGGAGAGGAACTGACAGTTGATCGTAAAGTCTGGAGACGCAAGTGTGATGATCATGTTTGAAGCTTAAGTAAACACCCAGCGAAGTCCACCAATTTGGCGCTCTGTGGAGCCTCCAGCACAGTTATTTCTAAACATGCCTTCCATCGATGAATTATACAGTCCTTCTATTTATTTTTTATTTTTATTTTTTTTACTATTTTTAAGCCATAACAAAGCCCACAGTGTGTGTGTTTGGTTCTGCAGCTGCTACTGGGGTAGTTATTGTTCTCATCCCCTTGAATTAGCGGTGGCTGTGGCCGCGAGGGCGATCACTTCTGGCGACGACTTCGCCGATGATGTCTGGAGTATGCGTGACACAGGACATGTTTTCCCCAACCAACAGGAAGCTAGTCAAAGTTGTGTGACCTCATCTCTTGAAAAACAGCTTGTACTGGATAGACGGTGACAGGAGCTAGAAATACGTTTGCACATTGGAAGAGCTGTGGGCTCTTTGCTCAGAGGACCCAGAGAAGGGACTGGGAATCCTCAGGGAGGGATAAAGGCTCTGACTTAATGATGCTGCTGAAGAAAGAGAAAGAAAGAAATGAAAGAATGTGCTCCTGATACTTTATAATGAGGCAGGCAGATGGAGGGAACTTTAAGCATTTAATCAGATAGAGGAGCTGGACACATATTTGATATTTGGGGAAGGAATATTTGTTTATTTTCTTAAAATAGTAGAAGCATTCCTAACTTTGGCCATGCTTACTAGATTTATTCTGGGCCCTGCATGGAGATGGAAAAAGCCAAGCAACGTTGTAACTCTTCCCCCTTCCAATTGGTATACTCTGGATAAAGTTGGCAAGAACAGGAACTTCCTCCATATGACACTGATAAATTGATTTTAAAATACTAGAAATCCATCTTCCCCAAAATACCCTTCCGCTAAATATTGCCCTGACACCAGGGCTCTCAGGTGGTTGCAGGTGCACTGCCTGTCTGACGGCTCGGGCCTCTCCTCCGTGGTCAAAGAGTACTTTTCCGGAGAAAGCGGGACTTGACCTGGCAGGCCCTGTTGTAGGGACAGGCCCGAGAGAGTCACAATAGCTGCCTGGCAAGGGAACGGCTGACTCCAGAGGGAAGCAGAAGGACATTGGAATGCTATAGGAATTGTTTTTGCATAGTTCCTGTCCTGGACAGAGCGTTCATTTCTTCAGAGATTTTCCATTAGTTTTTTTCCCCCTCTATCACTGAGCTAAAGTCCCAGTTCCCAAACATCCTTACTGAGGGTCCATTTTGGGATTGCGTGTCACTCTAGTCTTAAAAGGAGAAATGCTTCATCAGCATGCATTCCTGGAAAACAAAATCTGTGGGTTTTTAGGGTGAGATAGCGAAGAAATTATACAACACTACTTTATCTCCTGGAAAAGCATCCCTAAACTCAAGCTTCTGGGCAGATAAACACTGGCCAAGAGCCAACTACTCGGTTCAGCACTAGTCCCCCAGGTCATGGAAAAATGCCAGCAATGACAGCTTTTCCTGTGTGTTATCAGGTATGGACTCCACCCTAGAGTTCTGCTCAAACGATTTAGTTACTGAAAAATAATACAAAGAAGAAAGAAAAAGAACAGAAGCCTTTATATATTTACTTTCTCACTAGCTCTTAATTGAGTTTCTAAAATGGGGTAGAAGTATGAAATTCTCTCAGGTGGGAGTAATTTAGAGGAGTTAGCTGAGCAGGTAGGTCTGTGAGGGCATCAGCATGGCCCTGAGCTATTTATGCTATCCACATACGCACATTGCTTTCTGTGAAACAGTGTCCATATTTTTCATCTACTTCCCATTGCACCTAGGACACAGGGAAGGCTAAGAACCTTGACAGAAGACTTAAAACTTAGAGAGAGCGACTCTGCTGAGGAAAGACTGTAAATAAAGGTGGGATTTATAGTCAACAATTTGATAATGTGACCTGGTACCACACAGGTGTGAAACAGACAGAATGCACACAATGATATTAATTTTATTCATTTTGCTAATTATGGTAATTACTTTGATTACCAAGTCAGTCACGGATCTTTCTGGTGCAGTTTCCTTGACATAAACTATACTGTTCCAGGCATCTGGAGGAATGCATGCTGACCTGATGCAAGATTCTTGGTGGAATCTTAATCCTCCAGCCGGAGCGGAGGGTTCTTAAACATGGTGGGGCTTGAGTAATGTGCATTAGGGGTGACATTCTATGAAATTAATAATAATAATTCACTGGCAATTTGATTGCTCTTACAAGCACAGAAAGTAGATAATTTCATGCCTCTCATCAGATGATTTTTTTCACGTAACTGTTGCTTAAGGGGATCATAATCATGAAATACCACTTATGTTAAGATATCAACTCTTATCCCACTAGGGAGGAGGTGGGACTATAGCAAGATAAACAGCCCTAATGCTGGGTGTGAGACTTGACCAGTGTTCTTATTTCCCTCTCAACTAAAACTGTAGCAGTTCTCTTTTAAGTATCAACAGCAGTCAGTATGAGTAAGCAAGCCTAAGAGGAATGAAGATGCCAGGAATGCCTACAATTCGTCCATATTTTCATGCTAGGTGTTAGAATAACAATCATTTACTCTAATATAAAAGGAGTAGAAAATTTTTTATTCATAACAGCCTTATTCCAAACTGGGAGAAAAAATAAATTTGTATCAAATAGGCAAATAGGCAAACTATGGTCTGTTCATTCAATGGAATCTAATCAGCTTTTAAAAGGAACAAATTATTGACACGTAACAAAATGAATTTCAGCAGTATGCTTAGTGAAAGTCATCTTACAATTGTATAGACTGTACGATTCTATTTGTATGCAATTTTAGAATAAGAACAACTATTCTCTGGTGGAAATGTTGCCACTGGTGGGTGATGATGAGAATAAAAGAGGAGAGGGCATAAGGAAATGCTTAGGCCAACGCTAGTAGTCTTCGTAGGGCTTTGTGTTACGTGAGCGCTTGCATTTGTCAACACCTATTGAATGGTATGCCTAATTTGGGGTATTTGATTAAATTAAATTTTACTTCCAGTAAGAACCTTGAGTAAATACTGAACTCTGGGTAGGGATGTATATCGTCAAGTATTTTAGGGGTAAAATGTGCTCATGCACAACTTACAATGAAATTCATAAAAAAAAAAATTTAGATGGAAGCCCAGTAATGTAGCTAACACTAAGTCTGACTATCAGTTTCACAAAAACAAAGACAACAACAACAAAAAAGATAGGTTGATAGGTGGAAAGAGGGATGGCCACCTGGAGGGACGTGATCAAACAATGATAGTAAAATATCAATGGTACCATCAGCATATAAATTTCAAGTATTTTCATCATAGCTTTCATAGTATATAGGGATCAAAACCTATTTAAGCCATTATTTATTAGGTTTTTAATCACTGTCAGATACAGTAAACCGAGACTAAAGCAAATGTTACCTACAAAGTACATGAAATTAACCTCTACATTTATTCATTCATTAAGCAAATATTTACTAGGTACATACTAGGTTCTTGACAAGGATATGATCCTGTGGAAAAAATATTTTAGTTTATGTGCTGTTGAAGCAAGCACTCTATGAACAAAATGAGGTGCCTGCTACTGTAAATATTGCAATCTAGAAGAAAAGACACACAAATATCATCACACAAGGGCATCATTATTATGACTAGAAATATGAAGGCATTGCTAGGTATGCTGGTGCCTGTCTGGATCCCAGTGCCCTGATAGACTGAGGCAAGAAGATCACAAGTTTGAGCCCAACCAGGGCAACCTAATGTAATGACCTAGCAAGCACCTTGTCTCAAAATAAAATACAGAAAGAGGCTGGGATTTAGTTTAATGTAATGGCCTTGGGCTTAATCCTCACTGCTACCACCACCACTGGTAACAACAACAACAGGACCTGTTGCTGCGCTAGGTTTTACAGATATCCAAAGCTGACATGAGCAACTTAACCCACCATTTGTGTAGCAGATTTACTGACTCCTGTCACTGTAAAAGACTTTTTAGGACAAGTCAGTAAGAGGCAAGCCAGTAATTTATTAAAGGTACAGGATCGAGGGCCAGTGAGATAGCTCAGAGACTAAGCAGCTGCTTAAGCAAGTGCAGGGACTGGAGTTTGATCCCTGCTGGGGTTTGATACCAGGCACCACATGCTGTGCTGCCCCTCTGCACACTGAGTCAGCAACCGAGATCAGGAGTGGGAGTGCACACCTGGAAACCCAGTGCTGGGGAGGCTGAAAACAGGAGGATCACTGAGTCTGAGCTGTATAGTCAAATACATAAATGAAAAAAAAAAAAAAAGGTACCAGATGCACTCGAGAATGGAATGTGTATGTTCAGAGAAATGAGACTTCCTACAATTTGAAACTGAGAATATTTATGTTTTTGTGGTGAGGGG
>NDGM011164504.1:0-18370 GCA_002564305.1 Octomys mimax | reverse complement strand
GCTATAAAAGGCTCAAGTCAACAACTTCTGACATTGTCAGTCCTACAGAAAACCCACTACTATGATGGACTACTGGAATATATTGGAATACTTTGCTGAATTCATGCACCTATAATATTTAAAAAACAATGGAATACCTATCTCTGACAAAACTAAACAAAAAAGAGGATACAAATAAACGACCATTTTGTGTCTGCATATTCAAAATAGGATAGATATACAGCTACTTTCTCTTACTTCAATGAATAGAAATAATTGTTCTAATAGTGTTTATGGACAGGATATCATGTCTGCAATATGAAATGTATTAATTATTGAAGCTGTCCTACTAATCAGTTTTGAAAATGTCTCATTGCTATTTGTTTCTCTATAAAATTATTTTTAAAAAGAAAGAAAAACTAAAACAAAAAAATCACTTCTTCATCACTTATGGAAGGAAGTTCTCTTTTGCTTAATAATTTTAAAACTCCAGCTACTCTTGAGGGGCTCTTCAAAATGATGCTGCTCCCCTTTTCAAGCCTAATTTTCAAGATAACAGTCTGCCCGTCCAACGGCCTGTTAGCACCTATCAGAGTGACACTAAGGACTTGTTGTTAAACATAAATTGCTGGGCCATGCCTACTGCATGAGGTCCATGAACTTTGATTTCCAGCAAGAGTCCAGACAATGAAGATGTCATTTATCTGGGGGACATACTTGGAGTTCTTAGTGGATTTCTCTTTCACTTATAAATCATCCAAAGAGTCAGCCATTGTGAGCTACACCAAATATTTGTGAGGATTAAGAATTCTTATACATTTAACCCATTCTAAAGACCCAGCTATGCATAGTCTCTGTTGTTCAAATCCTCAACAAGCAAAACAGTACAATTAACTCTTCGTTTTCAAATAAACATACCACCATTTTATATCAGCTTGAGAACTTCTTTTACTTTTCCCAGAAAATACATTTCAAAATAATTCATTTTTAACTTGATTTTATTCAGAGTTTGTAAATGACAGTCCATTAAACTTCTTGATAGTTCACTGTGAGGCTAGGAGATATTTCAACTGTCTAAGGTGCCTTTTTAGTCAAGCTTAGGCAAGTGCAAGGGACCGTGGCTCAATCCCTGACACCACATGCAGCACCAGCCCTGCAAAGAGGATGGGCTGAGCTGGCCCAAAAAAGCAAAAACAAAACAAAACAAAAAAACCAAACAAACAAACAAACAAAAAAACTTCATTGTATTATTAAGCCCAAATTAATGAAATTAGTTCACCCAAGAAGGCTGTAAGGAGATACCATAGTACTTATTAATATATACATGAAATTTCTGTTGACATTTGTTAATGCCCTATTTTAATAAGAAACTTTGTGTTTTTCTTTATTGTTAATTTGTCTTCCCTTTGCTCTATTTTTTGTTTGTTCGCTCACCCATTTGTTAGAAAGGATGTCCCCTTCACCCAATTTGTCATCATTTTTTCAGTACTTTTTGGTGGTAGTTATTGCTTTGTCTTCATTTTATCCACAGAACTGAAAAAAACTTAATGACAATTTTTAACATACTGAGATTTTGAAATTTATGCCTCTGGTCTTTTACACTTATATTTAGTTTCTGGTAACCTAGCTGCTTCCCTTTGTACATGAATTGTAGAATGACCAATGGCTCTGAATTAATCTAAAAATTAACCCAAGGCTACACATTTAAAAACCACAACAACGCTCTGTTAAACAGTATAATCATATTATTATCATACCAAATAAAGACTTATTGATTAATCTACATAGAAATTTTCTTACTAAAATATGCATATTTTAAATGAATTTCAGTATGTCTGTGGCAAGTTTGTATGATATTTCTTCAGGAGCTGCCTGGCGACAGGTAGTATGTTTTATGCAGACCACTAAGAGAAAAATCACAGATGAGGTTCATAAAATATGTGATTTCACATGTAGTTGTATTAATCATTTTTAAGATCTGTCATAGGTTTAGGCAAAGCACATATATGAATGATGTAAAGTCTCTTGTGGGATTCCAAAAAAGAAACAATATGGTGTGCTTATTGAGTTTATTTCTTTAAGCTTTAATTTAAACTTTACTTGAGTTTATTTTGGGGAGGGATCATTGCTAGCATTGTCTTGAGTGGCCCCCAAAGGCTAATATGGTGAAGTCTTACCCCCCAGGCTGCAGAGCTTAACTGGAGGACAACAAACACTCGAGAAGCTTGGTCTCATGAGAGGAAGCTCGGGCAATGCGGTTGTGAACCTGAAGGCCACGTGGGCATCTCAGCTCCTCCCTCTCTATTCCTTTGATTCCCAGCCACCATGAGGTAAGCAGTGCTGCTTCACGGTATGCTCCTCACAATGATGCACTGCCTTGCCACAGGCCCAAAGGCCGTGAATGGAAACTTCTCAAATAATGCACCGAAACATTTTTCTTTCTAAGTAGACTATTTATAATAGTAACTGGAATCTGATAAGCAGAGTGGAAATCAAGTCTGTTTATTTTACTCATGTCTTGATTGAAAAGGGGTTCTGTTTTTTAAACTGTGGATTCAAACAGTCTAATCTTTGTGTCTCCTGTCTCTATTTCCCACTTGCTCCAGTGCCAGGAAAAGCAGCACATGTTCTTAGTAAGAATTGCTGTTGTAAATACCTTAGGGATATATTGCTAGATGCATTCAGTGGTAAGATTATTTATGAATTACACTGTCATACTGAGTGATAATTCAAGTACACTCAAAAGTGATGGTGACTTTTTTTATTATTATTGGTTTTTGTAAAAGAAGATAATTTTCAGTTCATTAATGAGAGTTACATTATTTCACAAAATAAGGACTCATTTCTATTTTTAGAAGAATAAGTGATGTTGCATGATCTAGGGGGAAATATACCATTCTAGAGGAAATCACTGATGCTCAAAATTGAAGCATTGGCGCCAGGTAACAGCTGCACTGCAGAGTGGGCATTTTTCCCAGCTCTGAAAATTTCAAGCCTAATTCACCACCACTCTTGGATATGGTTTCAATTGGCCAGTTATCTTTAATTCCTGTGAGAATTTGATATATTTTCAACCAATTTGTCAAGGCTTTTATTTTTTTAATTACAGAAATGATGATAGAAATATATGCTAAGATTGACATTTAAAATCGTTTTCAACCTTGAGCTGTTATTATAACACTTCAAAGAGGAATAATTAATAAATTATGTGTTTGAACTTTCTAGACTGTGTCAGTAATACTGATTTCACCTGTTAGAACAAGGTTGAGATTTACTACATTAGATATGTCTTGCACCTAATAAGAAAAAACACAATCCCTGATTTGAGTCTTCCTTTAAAACTTCAAACCTATTTATTAATATTATTGGCCAATCACCTGAAGTAGAGTCTCCAAATTACAGAATTCATCCTCTAACAGCTCAGTGTAGTTTCTCCAATTAAAACAATAAGCAATAAATTCAGTCCTATGATAAACACAGATGGTTGGACATTGAATTCAGGGTCAGAACTCTGCCATTTATTTCATTATTCTCACTGCTGAGATGAGTATGATAGAATCTACTCACTGGGTCCTTGTGAGAGTGAGCTAGTGTATGTAAAGTATTAAGTACATTGCTGGAAATTAATAAACACAGTAAGAGTAAATTATCACTATATAATATATTAATATTATTGATGATGACATGGCTTCAAAATTTTATGAACTGTTGGCACTTCTCCAGGGGCTTTTTTTAGCTTCAGAAATTCACTTCTCTAGCCTCTATTTTTCAGTGGTGTGAACCTAGACAATTTATTTAATTTCTGTAAATCTGAGGTTTCCCCGTTAAAACAGAACATAATCATAACATGATGTTGTACATAATTAAATATATACAATCTTACGTCATTTTCAAAATGGAAGACAATAGTACTCACCACCCAGCATTATAATGAAGTATAAGTGAAGTAATATTTAAGAAGGAAAACCAATTAAAGAATGATTTCCAAAGAGAAAAAACACTATGGTACATTAAATTTTTGGCTAACAAGAGGGCTATTAATAGTTGAATACTGAAATGATCAGCTCTAATAGTTTTTTAAAACCTATAAAGAATCAATTCCCTGGTTACTCTGGTTATAAAAACTCATGGGGGCATTTGAGAGAGATGGTTCAAACAGCTGAATAATTTAGGCAACCGAAAGAGTCCACTGAGTGTGTGCTTACCATCTGACATATGGGGAACACAAAACCCTCAGAGGCCCATAACTGTGAGTAACTTCTAACATTTCCGTTACATGAAGTGTAGTCAAATATTTTACAGTCTGTTTGTGCATATTTTTAAATGCCATAAAAATTGAGAAGATGAAGTTTCATGGTCTTCACTAGCATTTATCAATGGCTTATTGCTTACAGTTATGCTTAATTTTCAAGAAATCTCCTTCTGGACTTTCTAATATGTTTTCCCTCTAAGCTAGTATTGAAACACATAATTTTGTAGCCTTCATGAACTTTATTATATTAAAACATAAATGACACAAGGTTGGGTGAAATAAATGCAAATAAACATTTCAGTTTTGTAACAAAGGACTTATATACAGATTTTGGTAAAATTCTACTGTCATTTGTAAATGTCAGTAAATGCATGAAATCCTCAAAGGGAAAATGATGATAAAGTTCTAATTTTCTTAATTTCTATAAATCCATGCAATTCAAATGAACAGATAATCATTTAGCAGACAATGGTTATTACCTACTTCCATTTACAGATGAAGAAATTTCAATCTATTACATATGTGTAGATAAATGAATAATAAAACCTAAAAGATAAAGGCACAGAACACAAACCAAAAACAAATAATGAAACCAAAGAACACACACTGAAGAAGAAAGACCTTTGAAAGGCAAACTGAGAAAAAAATCACTAGAATTGATATAAACTTTTGATTAAAAAATATATATGTATATATATATACACACACACACACAAATGAGTTAGGATATATGTACAGCTACTTTCTTTTAGTTCATTGAGAATAAAAGTTCGTACTAATATCGTATAGACAAGATATCATGTTTGCGTTTTTGTCCTCTGAATAACTACTGTGAAGACAACAATATGCAATGTATTAGTTATCATAACCATCCTACTAATCTGTCTTAAAACTGTCTCATTGCTATTTTATCTTTTTCTCAATCAAATGAATTTTTAAAAAATAATAAATAAAGACTTGGCTGTGTCAAATAAGTCAGCTATTAGAATGAAATCACTTGGATTTATTCTGAAACCTAAACAAAATAAACCATGTGATGGTTGGTTGAGTGTGTCAATTGAATAAGAGACGCTCAAATAAATTGGCTCAGTGATACCACATCCTTGGGTGTGGAAGACCCATTGTAGCACGTTTTGTTGCCCAGATGGTACAAAGGAGAAACAAAGAGTGATGGGTCTGCTCCTGTTTCTTTGGAGGTGCTCCAGTCTTCACCTTCATCTTGGATGTCATCTCAGCTTCTAGGACAGATCCTTTGGCCCTCTGGTTAGACTGTTTACCTTCTATGGCAGATTCGTCAAACTTCAGACTTTGGCCTGGACCCTTCAGGCTCCTATGTGCAGACAGACTCTACAGTCTTCCACATTTGATTCTGTGAGCAGCTATTATATCCAACCTTGTAAATTCTTCTATATTTATACATCTCACATTAAATCTGTTTCTCTAGTGGAGACTGACTGATACAAGCCAATAAAATATAAGTGTGCCTCATATAAGCTATTTTTCTGTTTATATAAATCTATAAGTAGTTCACCATACAAGCTAATATTTATCAGGTTAAAGTAATATTTTAATTAACAATTCTTAAAACAATACTATGAATATTTCATAGTATTGATTTAAATATTAATATCCTTTAAATTTTTTCTTGGGTAAAACCAAAAAACTCTTGCCTTACTATGAGGAATTAAGCTAGGGCATAATTGAAAGATGTTAATTTATACAAAACAGAATTTTCCAAACAGCATTTTGATAAAGAACTAAATTCAAAAATAAACATTAAGTTTATTATTATCATGCTATAGATTTCTTACTGGTTTAAATTGTCCTCCAGCAACAAAAGCAATTATTAAACTAACTTATTCCAATTAGACTTTTCCTGTTATAAGACAGAAATTTGAAAGGGAAACAATTTTGTATTATCACTGTACTAGCACAGTGACTAAAAGGTATACCATTCTACAATGTTCCTCCATCAGAGATCTCAGATTATGATAGAATACTTTGAATAAAACTCCCAAAATGCTTAAGAGATACTGCTTTGGTTCTTGCAATGTCTGTATGTTATAATCCTCGCATTTAAGGTATATAACACTGGGTCCGGTTGGCCCGTGCCCTACTTTACTACTGTCAGTTTGTACTTTAATAGTGGCCAGCTGTGCATCTCAGCACCTTTCCCTGAGGGACATGGGAAGTAATCTATGTGTTTACATACTTCACATGACAAACGGAAGCTGTGCGCATGTGTACAAGTGTAGCAAATTAGATCCCCCCCACCACTTTATGCTACAAATAACTTTGATTTGCATATGTTTACCTGAGCAGCACAGAGTGTTCAATAATCTCACACCACTCTAGGATTTTTTCTTTTAAAGTTTTCTTTTGATCTTTCTGGTAGAAGTCTCCCAGTTCAATTCGATGGCACATGAAAAACCAGACTTACAAGATTTGGAGGAGGACAAAAGTGAATCCCCAGATTCCACATGCATGGATGACAAACAGGATCCATTCTGGTAAAGTTCACACTTTTATAACAGAAGGGTGGGGTGGCACATGGTGGTGGTGATGGTGATAATGGCCATGATATTTTGAGGCTTTGTTATGAGCAGTAAGTATTAAAAATTGAATGCCTTATTTTTGTAATATTTTTGCTGTTAAATACTCATTGTTGAATATAATGAAACTCATAATATTAAAATTAATAATTCATCAATACAAATATTCTAAGTAATAAATATGGGTCTCACAGACCCATGTGTCTGCATCTTGGTGACACGATTGGTCTTCAGATCCCAGTTTAAGCCACGGTAGGAAGAAGTGATCTCTGTGGGGTGATGAGGTCATGAATGTGAGCAGAATTTTTGCCTAAATTAGAAAAAGAAGCCTCCAGAAAAGTCCCTTCATCTTTCTATCATGCCAAGAGGCAACATGCAAATGTCATCTATGAGCCAGAGAGCAGCATTCACAAGACACTGAATCTGTGTGCAACAAAATTTCAGACTTCAGAAGAATTGCAAAAATAAGTGTTGGTTGTTTATAAAAACATTCAATCCATAATATTTTGTTATAGCAGCCCAAGTAGTCTAAAATAGTTGTTAATCATTGTTATCCAAAGAGTAAAAGCTAAATCAGTTTTGTTATTATTCAAAAACTGGTATTGATCTTTATAACCTGCTTTATAAAGACTAAAATATCTCTAAATTGTTGGCTATGACTTATTCCACAGAATATTTTACCATTGACTCATATAAACACAACCTAACTCTTTAAATTTGAAGTTTTTAATGTCTGATTATTTATATGTCTTAAAAAGTGGTGGTCACATTATTTTTCTTTTTTGCTGTCTTGTTTTTGATTAAGAAAGCAAATGAAATAAGAGCACATGGATTTTATTTTAGGAAAGAAATATATGCTGGAAAATCATGATGGATTCTGTGTAACAATATAACCAAACATATGCATGTATTTATATAACAGATATAGGTAAGCAAATATACACTTGCCCTTTGAGAAAGAAAAAATCTAAACCATAAATCCAGGTGCTAAATAAGGTGAGGCTAACCAATGTGAGTTCAACATATACCGAGCAAGACTGTGCTTATAAAGGATATACAAAAATTATCTTCAAATAGGTTATGGAATCTAATGTAAAATTTAAAGCAAGAAAACTTATGAAAGGGGCCAGCCAGATAGCTCAGCAGACTAAAGCGCTTGCTTAGGCAGAGTGCAATGGCTGGGATTTGATCCCTGGCATGTCCTGCCGGCCCCACCCTCAGAGTTCACTGAGATAGTGATCGAGACTGGGTGTGGTGGCGCATGCCTGTAATCCCAGCACTTGGGAGGCTGAAAACAGGAGAATCACTATAAGTCTGATCTATGTAGCGAGATTCTGTAGACCCTGTAGACCCTGTACTAAATACCAAAAGAAAGAGAGAGAGAGAGAAAGAGAGACAGAGACAGAGACAGAGACAGAGACAGACAGAGACAGAGAAGAAAACTTATGAAAGAAAACTTTTGCTTTCATGATTTTAAGCTAGATAAAATTTTTCTTAGATGTAATACCACTGGTTTGATCTATAAAGGAAAAAAATATGGATTGGATTGCATTAAAGTGTAAGACTTCTGATTTTTTTAAAGACAGTCTTAATATGATGCAAACAGAATCCACAAATTAAAGGAAGCTACTCAGAAAACATAGAGGGACTGGTAGCCAGGATATATAGAGAAGTACTAGAACACTATAATAAGGATCAATCAATTAAAATAAGCAAATATTTGAACAGACTCTTAACCACAGAAGATAGAGGAGTGGCAAAAAAGCAACAAAAAGATACTATTAGCATGAGCCATTAGGGAAAAGCAAGTTAAAGCTCTGGGATACCACCACATATCTGGCATGGCCACAGAAACACAACTGACTGGAGGTGGAGAGGAATTAGAACTTCTGCAACTTTTACAAATTTCTGGCAAGAATGCAAAATGCTGTAGTCATTTTAACGATCAGTTTGGCAGTTTCTTTTCAATGCAACATATGCTTATAAAATAAAGAAAAATCTGATGCTTTTATTTACTCAAAAGAAAGGAAAACTTGTGTTAATATAAAAATCTGTTCACGTATGTTTACAGTGACTTTGTTTGTAATTGCTCAAAACTGCAAGAAGCACAAATTGTACTTCTGCTGATAAATAAGCAAATGTGGCGCATTTGGACAACTGAAAACACCCATGTAATAAAAAGGGAAACAACTGTTGAGATAGAGAATCACAAGGGTGCATCTCTAATTCATTTTGCTAAGTGAAAGAAGCCAGTCTCAAAAGGCTATTACCTGTGACTGACTTGATAAGGTGTTCTTAAAAAGGCACAACTCTGAAGACAGTAAAACATCTGGGTGACTGCTAGTAGCTAGGAATGGGGGTTGGCAGGTACTACAAAGGGGAAAGTGGGAATTTGGAAGGAAAATGTGGGCTCATATTTTTTCAATATCTTAGTTTGTTGGCTAGGCAACTATCTGTGTACAACAAAAATAGTAAAATTTACACTAATAAGGGTGAATTCACAGCATAAAAAATGGGTCGATAAAGCTATGGATTCTCTTAGCTTTAGGGAAGTTGAAATGATGAAGTTGATTGAAGCGTTGTAAATGGTACCATGATCTGGCAGTGGCGTGAAAGCTCCAGGCCATATGTCATGGATGAATGGTGCAAGAAGACCAGAGTGACTGAAAAGCATTCCTCAAAGTGTCTTTAAACTACCAGGGAGAAGACGAGCAGAAAACAAAACTTGTATCTCCTGGAAATGTGGTCAGCTGGGGGCTTGTGCTGTCATGTTTTGGGCAATAAGGAGGAATAAGCTGATTTGGCAGTCTAAAGTTGGAAAATTAAAATGTATTTACCATGTATATGAATCTCTGCAACATACAAAGTATGTTTGGGCTCAGACTCTCTGATGATCTTCATTAAGAATAATTGGAGGGCAAAATTGGTATCATAAGTGACTTATATGAAGCTAAGTTAAATAAAAAAGTGACACAGCTAGAATAGCCAAGACTTATTTCCAGGTCTGCTAGGTCAAACCACTGTCTTTTCCCCATATAACAGTGGGCTTCTACCCAGTCATCTGTGGCACAAGGGCCAGCTGGAGGGAAGAGTACTGTTTTGGGTGGATATCAAGGAGCAGGCTGAGCGAGGTCAGCTGGAGCTACCCTGGTTCTGCATGGTGTATAGAAACGAGACTTTTGTTTTTATCAGTTGAGCCAGGGGAAGTTGAAATATCCTTCCCATTCCTCCAACTTAAGTTTTTAGTAGGGACAAACTCCAAGAGCCAAGAGTTGTTCATTTCCCAGAGGGGGTCAAGCACACTTGGTGACACCATTACTTACTTAGCATGTAAGGACCTGGGATTCTAAATGAGAAAATATGCTCCAATGTGTTTTGTGAAACAGGAAACTTTCAAGTAAACCATAAGGTGAGTTTTTAGAAGAAAAGGGGGGAAAAAAAAGAAAAGAAAAGAAAATGAATGTCAGAGCTAGCAAAGCAGAAGAGGTGACGTCAAATTATTCTTCTACTCCTCCGTACTTTACACAGGCTGGCGTTGAGCTCAGCACTCATGTACTCTACCTGAATGTTTTCAGGAAACTGAGCAGTTGTGGAGAGTTTCAAAGTTTGGGCAGATGTCAAAGGTATGAAGCATAATACTTGGGACTGGATAATTTCTTTCTTTCTTTTTTTTTTTTAATTTGTGTATTTGGTATAGGGTCTCACTACGCAGCACAGACTCATAGTGATCCTCCTGCTTTCAGCCTCCCCAGCACTGGGATTACAGGTGTGCAACACCATGCCCAACTCAGTCTCTAGGGGTGGGGCCAAGGTGGCATGTGGGACTGGGGATCAAACCCTGGTCCCTGTGCTGGCCAAATCAGATGCTTGGTCCACTGAGCTATCTCACCAGACTGGGACTGGAGAATTTCTTTAGGGAAAGATTTTTGTGCCAGACAATGGTCCCTACAATGAAGCTCTGATCATTATAGAAAAAGCAGGAAGGGTAGGGTAGCTTCCTTTCACTGTCCTTGTAACTGTGGGCATCAAATTGATTATGTGCTAATGAAATCCAAGAAGCATCCAGGACTTGAGAACTGCATACACTGGGCAATGAAGAAGATGGATGAGAAAGATGATGACCCAGTTGGGGAGTGGGCAAGATTGATTGTCTGGGTTCACATACCTGCTGGCACCCACAGAGCTAAATGTGTGTCCTGTGGGAAAGGGCGAGAAGGCAAGCACTGCACCACGTGGTGTGTATGCTTTATGCAACAGCGTTCCGACAAAGCCCAAAAAGGGAGAAAATTATCTTGAAGATTTCTATACCCCCTAGTGGCACTAACTGCAATCTGGCAAGTCTCATTGCAATAATTTGAAAGAGATGTTTAAAGCCAATGGCAAAATTCATCATGAATCAAGATCTGAAACACAGACTGATGAGTGATATTAAAGGAATGTGTTGCAGTTCTCCATTGCATCTTAGTGAGATGAATGGTAGCATTTGTTAATAATTATGAACCATCTGTGTAGGGAAATACGAGAAATTCATAGCACGCATGTCTTTAAACAAAACAATGAAAATGTTTGCTAGAAAATCAGCCAAGTGATAACTTTTAATTGAGATTTATTAATAGCACCTTAAGTGGTTATTGCATTCCAGCAGAAACACGGAATGCCTTTTATAAATAGTGACCCAATGAAGAGCTACTAAGGGTATTCAGTTAACCTTATTGTAACATTTACTGCTGAGACGCAGATGGTGGATGACATTCTTATACTCAGGATATTGCAATGACTGAAGATAGATGTTTATAAAACCCCAAGCAAGTTTCTAGGGAACTGTGAAAGCAGTATAATAATTAATCATTAATAATTAATAAGTTAATATTGGTGAAGCTATTAGAATTATTCCTGTCAGATAGATGCACTGTATGACTTCTTGATAAGTAAAATAAAATAGTTACTATAGCTATACTGGGAGTACTTCTTTATTGATCTTGCAACAGTGACATAGTTATGATATGCAATATACCACATACAATGTCCAATAAACTAAGTGTCTCTACTTTGTTCTTTTTGCTCTCCTGTTAATGATAAGTGATTTTATACTACAAATGAGTTAATTAGTATTTTGATTACCAAAATGCTTATTCAGCACTTACTATATACCAGGAACTAGCTAAGAACTAACTAGATAAATTAAAACACAAATCATACTCTCAAATGAGATTAACTACTAGGGAGGTTATCCAGGACTATTTCAGACTTCATTATGTATCATGATGAAAATAAAGTAGATCATTGTAATGGAAATAAAACGATATTTAAGAAATTATCATTTTTAGTAATTTCAAAAAACTTTATGAAATAATTCCTTTTGGAAAATTGAAGTCAGGTAACTCTTACATCTCACTTCTGACCATATTGAGTTACTAATCCAAGGTAATCCCTGTACTCATTCTTCCAAGCACCCTACAGCGATGTGCATCTTTCACATAGTTGTCCCTTCCCTCCCTCCACTATCACTCAGCTGTGCCTTCAAAAATCATCTGTTTCATGGAAAACATATTATCATCCCTGTTATGGTTCATGTCTAGTTGTTCCCCAAAAGCCTCATGCAGTCATGAGCCAGGGACTTCTAGAGTTTGAGATTAACTCATGATCCACTGGGATTATCGGTTTTAGTGTTGCTGGGATTATGGGTGTGAGTACTCTACCCAGCCTGGAGCAGATATCCTGAATGCAACCTAAGGGAGAGAGACTTGCTTTTTGTATCCCTTGTGCTGCTGCCCCTCCCTTGCTCTCTTGCTCTTTGCCACCATCATGAAAGGTTGCTCTCTGCCATGTGCTAGGCTACCTTGGAGCCAGCCGAGTATGGACTGAAATCTCCAGTAACTGTGAGCTAAATAAACCTTTCCTTCCTTCATTTTGAGTGTTAGGTATTGGTCCCAGCAAGGACAGAAGAGTGACTGAGACAGAATTTGGTACCAGAGAAGGGGGGTCATTGCTGTGACTAAACCTGATCATGTGGACTACAAGTTTTTGGGAATGGCTTATGGGAAGAGATAGGAAAAAGGTTTGGAGATGTCACCTGCTTTCAAAGAGCTGGAATGGCTTTGGCTGTTTTGTATGGGCAATTATTGTCAGAGCTCAGAAGACCAGAAGGCTGATAGAAAGCCTTCCTGTAAAGACCAGACTGGGGAGGTTTCTGCTGCGAAGGACTGTATTGGTTGTTGGACTCCGGATCATGTCTGTTTTGGCTTGACAAAAAATTCATCTGCATTTCGTTAGTGTCCAGAGACTTTGCCTGAGATTGAGATTAAGCATGGATGACTGATTAATCTTTCAAAAGAAATCTCAAAGCAGCCAAATATTGGGATGGTAGCATGGCAGTTACTGGGGGCTTTTAGCCAGATTTATGCTGAGAATCAAGAGCAAAGAGCCCAGCAGGATGACTTAAATTCGTGTGGGTTTCACCAGAAAGGAAGCTCTAATAAAGCTGTGGACTGAAGATAGAGCTGAGAGGCTCTCCATTGCTGGGAAGGAACAAGAGAATGGTAAGGATGGCTTGAGGGCATCACAGGAGGCAGCAGGTCTCCACCCTTTACAGCCTCAGAATTGCAAAGGTCAGGGACTTTGCCTTAAGGGGAAAGCCACAGAGCCCCGTGTTCCAGAATGGCGGCAGCAGCCTCACTAGGTTCCAGAATGGTGTGGGATGGAGAATTTATTCCTCAGAATCAGAGTGAGAGTGCTCAGTGATCCAGGCACTCGACCCCTACAACCAAGAGAGAAGGAAGCCTGGCTACTGCTCCCGCTGGCAGCGGGCCTTAGCAGCATCCACATGACATTGGTTTCAGGCACATGCAGAATGCAGGAGTTCTGAGGTTAAGAAGGCTTCCACCTGGATTTCAGAAGAAGGCCTGGAAGGCGAGGTGGTGTGCCCCTGAGAGGGCAGTGTTTAAAGCTATGAATGAGCAACCTATTCAGTGGAAACCCCAGAAGTTTGGAAAAGCCAGGAATGTGGACCATTTAAGGGAAACTGCAAGGAGGGAGCAGCGCTGGCCTAAGAGAGAAGCCCTGAGAGCTACTACCAAGAGTGCCACATGGGTGGAGCCTCACGGACCTTACAATTTTCCACAGTTTGCTTCCGATGTTCCACAAGGACTGACAGGATTTAATGTTTGTCCTGCTGGATTTTGGAATTTTGTTGGTCCCAATGCTAGGTATCCAGCTGTGTGCACATTTTGGAATGGTAATATTTATCTTGTGCATCAAATGTTGGAAGTGCTTAACTTCTATTTTTGTACAGTGGCTCACAGCAAAGAGTTTGCCCTAGATCTTGAAGGAGACTTGGGATTTGGACTTTTTAGCAATGCTGAAACTGTTAGGACTTTGGCAACTCTTAGAAATGAACTAAAATGCTTTTTCACAAGGGATGTGCTTTAGTCTTTGGGGGTGCAGGGGCAGAATGTTAGGGTTTGTGTTCAGTTGTTTCCCCAAAGCCTCATGCCGTTGTGGGGCAGGGACTTCTAGAGTTTGAGATTAACACATAATCCACTGGGATCACGGGTCTTAGTACTGCTGGGATTATGGATGTGAGTACTACACCCAACCTGGGACAGTTAGCCTGAATGCAACTTAAGGGAGACAGACTTCCTCTTTGTAGCCATTGTGACTGCTGCTCCTCCCTTTGCTCTCTTGCTCTTTGCAGCTGCCATGAACTGCTGCACTCTGCCATGTGCCGCTCTGCCTTAGAGCCGGCTGAGTATGCACTGAAACCTCCAGTAACTGTGAGCTAAATAAACCTTTCCTTCCTTCATCTTGCGTGTTGGGTATTTGTCCCAGCAAGGAGAGAACAGTGACAGAAACAGTCCACATAACACTTGAGGAACAAAGCATGCTTCCCTTAAATCTGTCCCTTTCAAGCATCTACCTTATCTGTGGAGGCTGTCTGTCCACTGATAGTGCATGTGTCCCTCAGTTCTACATGTCACAAAGGCTTACACATTAGGACTTTATACCTTTAGAGCCACACTGACTTCCAAATGTTTATTCTACCATTGTTTAGTAAAACAAACAACTCTTCCTTTCAAATTTCTGTTATCCAGTTGTACAGCTTTGCAGTGTTTACCTTTTACCTTTTGTTTGCTTCTCAGCATTTAAAGAAATATTTTTCACCTAGCCAACAGTCTACCTACCCATCCAAATGCATCTATTGTCCTGAGCAACTTCGATGTCCTTCACAATGATGTATTCTTACACTTATCTGGCCTTGTAATTCCTGGTATTGTTCAAGCTGAGCTACATTCCTTTTTATACAACTTCAGATACGCACACACATGTGCTCATGCGCACACACACACACATGCACTGAAAATTGTAGATTAGAAATGATAAATATTAACAAAATAAAATCTATTCCTGAACAATCACTCTTTTATTAATCATTAAATAATCTGCACTAAATTTCTCTGGGATATAACAATTTGTTCAATTTTCTTATTTATAGAGGGAATCCACAGCAAAGCACTTTTATATATAATTCTGGGTTGTGGTAGTTGTTACTATGGGGGGGGATTAGTATTGTTAGCACCAAGATAAATTAATCAACGCAAGAGAAGCGCCACTAACTACCCAACTCTGTGATGTCTTGCACAGGAACAGGTAGCCACATATGTTTACCTATGTTTAAATTCAGAAAAATTTAAAATATTTTTCTTTAGTCACCCTAACCACATTTCTCATGTTTTCTAGCCATCTGTACCAGTGACTGTCACACTGGACACTGGAAAATGTTTCTGTCATTTACAGACATTTCTGCTTAACAGTGTTGCTGTAGTGAAAATGGATTCTGTACTAACATGGATAGGTATCTATGGAGACATAAAAGGAGATAAAATTAAGTGCAGGGTTTTTAACACTTTTAATACATCTGCAAGTAAAATTAATAAAATCATTTTTGTAAAATTAGTGGTGTCAACTCTAATTGTACACAGCCAAATTTTTCAAGCATGTAGTGTAAGCTTTTTATGGAAAATACTTGACATTATAGATTCAGAGGTTAATTTTACCATCAGCATATGCATAAATCTTCTTTAAATGTTAATAGGAGAACACTAATGACAGATACTCTAAGATCAACGTGAGAAAATAGTACCAGTACTATGGAAATCTATTTTCTCTGCATTCTGATCTATTTGACTTGATATGGTACTTAGCATTTCTATGGCTTTAGGATCTCCATTCACAAAGTTAAATACAGTTGCTTTTTAACATTTTAGCTCCAGTTCTATTTTTCACTCGTAGTCTAACCTTGGGGTGATATAATATAAACTGAGCTATTTCCAAAAATATATTCAGCACTTTAATCATTCCATGTAAACTCTCTTTGATTAGTTATTTCCCTTTCACTTCTCATACATGATGTGATTAGCTATTAGGTATGTTCCTAGCAAAACACAAGGCTCTTTTTTTGCATAATTTGTTCCACAAAAGGAACAAGGAAATGAGTTGCCTTTGACTGAAATTCACTTTCTGAAGTTCGGTCTTGCTCTTCCACCTCTATGTGCTTGGTCACACACAGACTTGAGTGATAGGATGGAAGCTCATCTAAATGAAGAATAATTTAGTTCAAAATGGTCAATAAAGGAAACTACACTGAGAAAAGCAGCAGAGAGGATGCCTGCCCTAACAGTTGAGCAGCATGTCTGCATGTCTCGTTCTGCTCAGAGCTTCCTGTTGCTAAAGCTAAGTACAGGGCAAATGTAGGCAACAGGGCAGGGACTTGCTTCTAATCCAGCCCTACTTCTAGGATCAGATCCAGAAATTTGCCTGGGAGGAGAAAGAAACCATAATCAATGGCTGCTCACCTCTTTCTAAAATGACTAATTTCATTTGCAACAAAGCAAAGAAAGGTTCAAGCCTAATGACACTCTATAACAAATAGATTTCTGGTAATTTGGTGAAATTACCAGGCAATTAGAATGAGACTGGTACATTAATTTAATATATATTACTATAATAATAATAATGATAAACTACAGGTGAACTTATGGCACACATGCTGTGGCAGGCTGTTTGTGCAGTTGAAAGCTCTGAAAGATTTGCCATCACTGCTATAGATTGAATCAAGGACAGAGATAGGAAAGATAGGAACTCTGGGCCCAAATCTTCAATACTGACATTAGGAACTATTCTTTTAAAGAAGCCTGAATTTTGTTGCACTAGTGAAAACAAGAGAAAAATTAGTAAGTAATTGGTGATAGCTAATACTTCAGTATAATCAGGAAAGACAGACAGCCACATCTACAACACAACCACTGCCATCCAAAGCGAGCGGGGGCCATGGCTAAGACTCTACACCCTGAAGAACAGCCAGATCAGAAGCTTAATGTGTGTATTAGAGAGGGGCAAATACCTTTTAGTAAAATATTCAAAAAGCAAACAAAAATAATGAGTCCTGTGGTGAGTCACGGGAGGTAGAAACTAACCAGAGTTACTATAAAATGGGATATATAATGTTTTCAAAACAACAAGAATGAAAGGGTCAGTCAAATAGCTCAGTGGATTAAAGCTTGCAGGGGCCAGGGTTTCAATCCCTGACCCTGCCATTCACGCTCCACCCCCAGGGCATGCTGAGATGGCAATTGAGACTGGGTGTGGTGGCACATGCTTGTAATCCCATTTCTTGGAAGTCTGTAAACAGGTGGATCACTACTGAATCCCATCTAGTAGTGAGACCCTTCCCTAAAAGTTACAAAAAAACAACAACAAAAAAAGAAGCAACCACAACAATGAAAATAAAGTTATAACAAAAATAAGAAAATAACCATCAATACACTTGAAATAAGGAAGCAACACAAAATTGCCCATATAAGTAACTGGGTATTGTATTAAAAAATCACCTTGGCCCAGGGAGATAGTTCACTAGAATAAGTGCCTGCCTGGCAAGCGCAGGGTCCTGAGTTCAATACCTGGTACCAGGAAAAAAAAAAAAGAAAAAAGTCAACATTATAAACAGGTTGAAGAATGAAATGAAAATATCATTAATTGATAAAAATTATGAGAATATATATTTTGTTTGTTCATTTTTGTTTTCTGTATTTTAGGGAAGGGTCCACAGGGTGCTCAGGGTCTCACTACTACATTGGACTCATAGTGAGTTTCCTGCTTACAGCCTCCCAATAGCTGGGATTACAGGCGTGCACCACCATGCCCATTCTCAATTGCTGTCTCAGCGCATCCTGGGGGTAGGGCCAGCGCGGCAGGCCCTGAGATCGAACCCCTGGTCCCTGCCCCTGCTCGCAGGTGCTTTAATCTGCTGAACTATCTGGTTGGCCCTGGAAGAATATGTACTGAACACACAAGAATATCAATAAGTCAAAATTATAATAAAAAAAAATAGAGGGGCCAGCCAGATAGCTTAGTGGACTAAAGCACCCATTTGGGCAGGCCCAGGGACCCAGGTTCAATTGGGGCTGTGTGCCATGCTGGCCTCATCCCTGGGGCTAGCTGCAATTGGTACTGGGCGTGGTGGCGTATTCCTGTAATCCCAGAGTTTGGGAGGCTGAAAACAGGAGGATCACTATGAGTCTGATCTGTGTAG
>NDGM011164493.1:0-12269 GCA_002564305.1 Octomys mimax | reverse complement strand
TGCTTGGGAGGCTGAAAACAGGAGAATTACTATGAGTCCAATCTGTGTAGTGAGACCCTATAGGCCCTGTACTAAATACATAAAATAGGGAAAAAAGTACCCTGTACTAAATACATAAAATAGAAAAGAAAGCATGTATATATATGCATATATATATAAATAATAATATATTTAAGATGAAAAATCTTCATTATGTGGCTGCAGTTTAATGTCTTCGCAGAGGTGCTAAACGATTTGAAGAGACAGGAACTGTGTCTGTTCACTCAGAAGTTGCCAGAGCACACAGACCTGCTGGCTACTTAGGTTTCTTCCCATTCACCTGGGGGCCTGTTTTGCTTGCTTTAGCTCCTGCGCTTATTTTTGCTAAAGTGAACAATATGTCAAGTGGCATCTAGCTTAATGAGCTAGATGCAGGACAGGAGCTCAGACTCCAAAGAGGCGATTAGAGTTCCTCTCCGGCTGTGAATGATGTTTATCTGATCACTATAAAGGCCACTTAAAGTAGCTGCCAGAAAGGTCAGGCTCCAGTGCCCACTCTCCTCCCCTTGTGGCCGTGTGTGTGTCCCTGCCACCCCACCCCAGGTGCTGGGTCCCCTCTGCTGTATGGGTGGTCGGCAGCTGCAGAGTGCAGAAGGGGCTGCAATGATGGAGAAAGTGGAATTAGTAGTTAATGAACAGAAGGCTGCTCCCTCTGCATGAAGAACAGTCAGGGCAGTGCATTAGGCGAGGCTGAGAACACGGACCCACCCCCATCCCCGCAGTTGATCGACCTCCTGGTCATCCTTCAAGGCATGAGGAGAACCAAAGTTTTCACCCTAGGTGTTGGCAAGAATGAATGTGCTGTGCAGCCAGGCATTGATTTCCTGTTCCGTTTCCTGGCTGTCTGTTCCACACCGATCCTTGTCACAGCTCGGGAATTCTGCTTTTACTTTCTTTCTTTCTTTTTTTTCTTTCTTTTTCTTTTTTTTCTCAAAACAAAGTCTGTCTCAAAATTCCTTAAGTTTGAATCCAGTGTCAGAGTTTTCACTGCATAGCTACATGCCAGGACCTTACAATCTTTCAGTCTTGTCCACCTCTGTTGTTTCACTAGAGAAAAGAGGTTTTCAGGGCTGGGAGGAGAAGTAGCCAAAGTCGCTCAGCCAAGTTTCTCATCTAGTGCTGTGTAAGAGACTGCACCATCCTGTAGGTTTCTATGTGAATACAGAGAAGGGTTTCCCATGGGAAAAGTGATGTATCCTGTTTATATCGAGCAGTGAACATCTGGGATACTTGTGAGCACTCTAGTTGTAAACAGTACGTAAAATTTGAGTATCATCAAGGACTGTAGTAAAACAGTTAAATTTTTATTAATAAGAATCAATTTTAGGCAAAATATATATTTGTGTCACATTTTATTTCTTTCTATATAGTTTAATTATTAAAATTCGCATAAGAAATTGGTCCTTTTAAATTAAACACTAAAGTGGACATGCTTGATATTTGATTCTTAAATGCACATATCATAAGGAATCAAGAGAACCACTGGACTCCCCACTACGTAGGGTGAATGTTTATACTTTTCATTGCTTTTGAATACCTGAGAGAGGGAACTAATTGCCACTTTGGATCTGGTTGAAAACGCCAGTGTCAGCCTGAGTCTCCATTTACAGGCTTGCGGGGCGGGCCAGGAGTATGTGACACAGGTGCCAGGGACAGATTTAATTGGTTCTCTGCTCAGCTGAGAGTGCAGGGGAGCACGAAGTCTTCATTGCACTCTTGGTCTGATGTTGGTCCCACTGGAATCCATGCTGTCTTAGGGGCCGGGGAGTGTATCTCATGGATCCAGGTATCCCTGTTCTTCACATAATGTTTCTAGAATGATTGCAGAAAAGAAAATGGACACAGGTCCCTGTTTTTCTGTCTCCCTCTTCCTGAGTATAATTTGAAGACATCAACATAGTCATCACTTACCAAGTCATGAGTGAGGATCCTTTGTTAGTTTTTTTTTAACCTACAGCCACTGGGCAACAACAGGCGTCCCGTGGAGACAGAGATGGGAACAGCAGCAGGCGTTGCTGGGTAGTGGTGCTTGCTGTGGGTGGAGAATCTATTTTTCCTTGGTGACTTCCCTTGGGCAGCGTATTGTCAGGCCTGTGAAGGAGATCAAGAGCCCTGTCCACCATTCTCTACACAGACAGGGAAGCGCTTGCCCTGCCTGAAAAGCAGCAGCTGGAGAGTGCTGATTACAGAAATCACTTACGGTCCTGTCTCCATGTCCGGAAAGAAAAATGACCCAGAGAATTCCTGTCCCCAGCCAACTCTGGTGGCGAGGAGAGTCTTCCTAGATCTGTGGACCGTCCAGGAGGTCTCAGGAGAACTTCACTGTTCCTCTCCCTTAGTTTGATCATGAAAATATTTGCATGAGAAGGACATCTTTGTTTCTTTCAGAATTTATTTGCTTTTGCAAAAGAGGATAATGGTTTTGTTTTTGATCTATAATCACTCCCACAGCAAGCAATTGCAACACCACAAATCAAGGATTATAATTTTCTTTAGCGAATAAACAAAAGAACTCTTTGAAATAAAGCCACTCATTTCTCCTAAAGGTCTCTGAAAGCATGGAAGATCTTCTTTAAAAATATTGGCTACTTCTAAAATAGATTTTAGGAATAACGATACCTGCTTCTTTGGAGGTCTTTGTCCTTTTCCTGGTTTGCATAATGATCAGTGCATGCAACAGACATTTAGGAGTTCTTCCGTGTGCCAGGCACCTTGCTGGACTCTAGGGCCACAAAGATGAATAATGGATGATCTTGCATTCGGGGTCTAACTATTATTTTCTTTACAAACTTTAATTCAAAACCACAAACCGTAGATTTTCTTAGTATAATATAGCTGTGAATTTTATTCAGTGTAATGGGACTTGGACTTTTGCTGATACTCGTTATATCTACCATGTGTGGAATGATAATTTTTTCTTACTTTCATTAAATTCAGGGATTTAGAAATCCAGTAGGCTGGTGCAGTCAGAATGCCAGCAACTATTTTAAATGTATCCTTCAAGGTGTCCATTTGTTCATTTCTTGAAAAGATAAATAAATCTTTTAAAGTCGTAGGTTTTTGGACCCTTCTGAAAGAAAATTCCTTTTTCTTTCTCATATTCCATTACTTGAGTTTATGTAAAATAAGGTTAAGAAGCAGTATTTGTTCCTTATTATGTCGCCCTGGCAAGGCTGCTTAATGATTCTGTAAGCTGTGGCAGTAGTTAGCAAGCACTGTATTGTGTGTTATAATTTCAACCAGAATCCCCTAGCTGGATAAAATATATGTCTCCAGAAAGAAATACAGCATTCTAACGTATCGTGCAAATCGTTTTATGTTCTTTCCTTGTTAAAAATTATAGATTAATATATTCTATTTATATTTTAATATTTGCACTCAGAAAAAGATTCCATCATTTTAGCATGTCCTCTGTGTTTATTGATTTATGCAAGTACTATTTGAAAAGTTATCTAGCCTTTGTTTTGTTTGCTGTCCTGTTAAACTATTAAAGCACATCTTCAAATTGGAACAAATAAGATTATATTCAATTAAAACAGATTCTGTCATCTAATAGTTGTTCTTAATAAGCAATAGTTGTTTTAAATGAAGTCAGATCTAACTGTCTTTTTGTTTAGGCAAGCATACAGGTCAGGATTTGATCCCTGGCACAGCATGCCATGCCGGCCCTGCCCCGTGGCAATCCGAGACTGGGCATGGTGTTGTATTCCTGTAATCCCAGTGCTGGGAGGCTTGAAAACAGGAGGAGGATCACTACGAGTCAGAGCTGCATAGTGAGATTCTTCACAAAATACATTTTAAAACATTTTAAAATTAATATAATTTTCTTTGCAGAAGAAAATTCTGTTTACTTTTACTGGGTAGGGATAAGTAGCAATATCTTTTTTCTTTTTTCTTTTTTTCTTTTTTTGGTCTTTTTCAGACAGGGTCTTGCTGTGCAGTTTGGACTGGCCTTGAGCTCGCTTTATAGCCCAGGCTGATCTCAAACTCACAATAATCCTCCTGCCTCAGCCTTCCAAATGCTGGGATTATACACATGTGGCACCACACATGGCTTAGCAGTATTTTTGAGAAAGTGAATCATTTTTCTAGTGTCATTACCCATAAATCACCTAGGTAGTTTATGTCTAGTCAGATGTTCCAGCATTGGATCGGAAAGTATTTTTAATCTTCTAGTATTTATACAAATTTAATTGGCACTAGCTTAGTCAAGCAGCTGTTTTCAGTATGATTATTATTATTTATTTATTTATTGATTATTTATTGTTTTGGCAGAACTGGGGATTGAGCTCAGGCCCTTGTACTTGCCAGGGAAGTGCTTATTCTACTGAGCCATCTCCCCGGTCCCTCAGTAGTATTGTTGATCAATAAATCATGGCTATAATTTTACACAACTGATGAATGTGTGCATATCAGTGCTGATAGGAAAGAGAATCTTGAGAATTTTCCAACCTGATGTATACAGGATCCCAGTCATTCTCTGCATTTTAAGACTCAGGTTGCAAAAGTGTACTTACAAAAGAAAGGTTTCCTATTTTCTAAAAACTTGCATAGAAATGAAGACCAATGTCTGAAATGGTTAAAATTATACAAAATTGATTTTACATATATTTTTAGCTATTTTCTTGAACTGGGTTAGCCGTTTTATAAATTATAGAGAAGCATGGCCAGCTCTGTTTCTGTTCAGTGATTTATAATACAGTGGGGAAAATAAGGAATTGTTAAATCAAACATGTTATAATAATTTAAATGTTTTGCAAAAAGAAATTTGAGCTGCAGGTAGCCTATAGCCAGGTGGACGACATGTACTCTTAATGCAGTGGTGGCAAACCTGTGGTACGTGTTCCAAAGTGGCTGTTCGTATCCTTGAGTCCTTAGTTCACTGTCACTGCTCTAATGCATGGTGGCGGACACGTGCGGAAATGCTGGGGACAGATCTTGGGTGACAGCCAATTAGGAAGAGTGGCATATAAATGGAACCTTAAAGGCAAAGAAAGATTGAGAAAAAGACACAAGATGTAGTGCCCTCCAGGCATGAAGTGTCCTGTGTAAGTGAGTCAAAATTGAGGACCTCCAAAGAGGGCAGAGACAAACAGCCCAGGGTTGGAGTGTAGAGTGAGTCACTAGGACTGATTACAATGTTTGCAGTACTCATACTGAGATGGAGGACAACCCATGCAATGCAGCACGTGGCCCCTGACATGGGAAGACTATAAATACAGCAAACAGGACAGCAGATGACCGGTGTGACAGGGACGGAGGGACAGTGCTATAGGCATTCCCAAATGAATAGCCCAAGAATTCACTACGCATTGCGGAGGTGACTGCAGCTAGCGTTCGAAGTTTTGCACATCACATACTTCAGTGTTTCGATTGCAGTTGGTCTTTTTTTCCTTTGTCTTTGCACACTCACATAGTACAGGTGTGTGCATTTTGTTGTATTCTTTGTTTAACGTCTGCTGCATTCCCTTACCATAAATGCCCCTCTTCACTGCAGCCTACACTTTAAGCATGCAGCCCCCACTCTCACATAGTTAACAATACTCGAGGTGAGGGTAGGAATACAGGATGGTAACTGCTGTGATTCCTTTGAGTTCAGTTCCAGAAACCTGTGGTCCTCTAGTGAGGCCATCCAGTTCTTTGTTAATGATGGATTTATTGAAGACAAACTTTCAGAAGGGTTCTACCAGAAATCCTATCAAAGTGCTATCCATGAAGCCATTAGAATAGTCGGTAACTCTGTTACTGAAAGCTTGCTGCGCATAAGTTACAAGTCCGCGACCATTCTCAGTAGTTTCTGCTAGTACTGTTCTACCCTTCTCTGCATCCTAGCTCTTCAGTTTCAATCGATGCATGTGCATCAGCTTTCTGTCTGTCTGTAGAATTTGTGGATGGAGGGGAGAGTGAAGTGCTGTTAGCTAAGTAGAACTGAGGGCGAAATCAAGATCCTGTTTCATTTTATTTTTTAATCAGATACAGTAAATACTATACTTAAGATCACACTCTCAGTGATCTCATTATAGAGAACGTTCCAGCTTGTCTTTCATTACCCCATAAATTTGAAAACACAGCATGCCGTGCTGGCCCCACCCCCAGGGTACGCTGAGACAACTATTGAGACTGGGCATGGTGGCACATGCCTGTGATCCTAGCACTTGGGAGGCTGAAAACAGGATGATCACCATAAGTCTGATCTGTGTAGTGAGACCCGGTAGACTCTGTACTAAATACTTAAAAAAAATGAAAATAAGATACACCGTGATATGAATACACTGTTAAACCAAACTAATACACATCTGGAGTTTTAACTTGTTGTGCTTACTGTCTACAGTTTTAGCCTAAGGAATAAACTCTATGGTACTAAATTTATAATTTATGTATATACATGAAAGCAGTTCAGAGCTCATCTTCAAGGTTAAACATCCCTGCAGTCAGCTCCCTGGCTCTGCGGAGCACCATGGCAACTGTCTTAACTCCTCTTGGCCTAAAAGTCTTTGTCTTGCAGATAAAGACAATAGCTCCCTCCCTTTAAGAGTTAAATGTAGTTTGGTGGATAGTGTTCTGCACTCGGCAATATCTTCATCTTCAGTATAAGTACACTGTAGTAGTTTAAGCTGACCCTGTAGTACCATTCTGTGGTGATGGTGGCAGGAAATGATCTCGTCTTGTGTTCGCTTTTCACTATTCATTCTTGATCATAAAGTTAAAATGAATGTTACCTCCATAAACAAGACTAATTGGAACCCTTTCAGTGGATTTTACAAAATGCTGTAGAGCAGGGAGCCCTGGAGTCACTGCAGAAAGAAATCAAGCGAGCGGTTGTGAAGAAATGTTCTGAAATGCAGCTCTCTTCTCGTTGTAAAGTAGTACCATGTGCATAAATTTGTGGAAAGTGAAGAACACAGATCTAAGCATAAGGAAAGCAGTTACACTTGCTACAGGTTCCCACAGGCCAATATAAGTGCTAATGTTGGTATGCAGCATCCACGGGCCTGTGTGTATATATGCAGGTCAGGTATGTTAGCTTGCGTACATGTGACAGGGTATGTGTGTGCGTGTATTTTAAACCAAGTATCACTCTGTAATGTTTCTAGCTTAATAGAAAAAATATGTACGTCACCATGTCAGTAGATGCATAGAAATTTCATTATTGGCTTTTTTATTCTCCATATCATTCTATAAGTCTTCTATCGTAATACATTGTCTATTTCCACACTTTTTAGTCTTTTATTATTTTTTTCTTTTTCAATTTTTGTTTTTATCAGTACGTGTTTGCAGTACATAGTGATTCCGCTCATCCGGGGGAGTTGGGGCTCATGCATACCACATCTCTATTCTTTTCTTACCCCTTACTCTCCCCTCCTCCACTCCATGTTTGGAGCTGCTTTCCATGTGAAAAAGATCTTTCTCCCCACATCTTGTCCCCTAGCTTTTATTTTGCCCTTATTTATATTTTGAGTTTCTCATATAGGAGAAACCACATGATAATTAAGCTCATGTGTCTGCTTCCCTTCACTTCAAGTTATGGCCTCCAGGTGCATCCATTTTCTTACAGATGACTCAAGTTTATCCTTCTTTAAGGCTCCATTGGGTGTGGAAAACACCTTTGCTTTCACCATTCAACCGTTGATGGACGCTACTGTAAATTATTCTAGACTCACTGACATGTATGTTTATCCTGGTAAAAGACTTGTTTTCACCATCTAGGGTCTGAGGCAGAGTCTTGGGTCTGGTAGCATGCCTGAAGTGCAGCCTCCAGAAATCGCTATGTGGTAGGGTACCTCAGCTTTTGCAGAAGGTGCAAGATGGAATGGATGGTAGCCAGATGGAGAAGGTGAGATGACCCTGGCCTCCAGGCTTCCTATGAGGTGGTGATGATGTCACTTCCTTCTGAACCTGATCCCTGGCTTTGGAAACATGAGAGCGAATTGGAGTTTGGGTCTCAAGCTCCTTAGCTGTATGTTCACAGTGGCATGCCATTGAGCTGTCAGGATGGCACTGCCCTCTTTGGGTGCTCGTGGTCCCTATCTCCTGGCACTCCACTTTCTGTGTCTTTATTTTTCTTTTTCTGCCATCAGCCAACTTAGCATCTCTTTAGCACATTTGTCCAGGTAGAGTTTTAAAAGCTATCTTATTGTATGCTCTAATAATGAGAGTATATCATCCCTGAAGACATACGACCATTGAGTTCCTTAATATTCTAACAATAGAACACATCTGTATTTCCATTATGTAATTATACCTAATCTTCAGTCATGATATTAAATTGTATAGTACATTGTATTATATACAAAAATTAGAGCATGTCTATCAAGTGCATGATAAATGTATGAAAATCCATTTACTGCTCTTTGCTCCACAACTGAAGGCATCCAGTGACCTATTCCTCATCATGTTCCTCCCACCACACCACCCTGCCTTAAAAGAGGAAAAGGTCATAATCTCAGTAGGCTAAGTTGCTGATTCATTCGGGAGCACGATTAATGCTGTTAAGAAGTATATCTTCTGCCTGATTCCTTTTCCTCTCTTCTGCATAGCTCCATGGGGAAGTTGAATGAGGGTGAATCACTGATTTAGGCCAAGCACCTTCCCATCTTTTGCCTTGGAAACACAGTCATATCTCAGTGTTGTCAAAGTGGCAATAAGTATTATTTAAGTGTAGCAATACTCTATATATAATTTACTGCCCCAGCACCTACAGCAGAGAGTGAAGGAGTCCTTAATAAACTGCCCTGGAATAGCAGATGCAAAGTGGGATATAGGATCTTTCTGACTGAAATGCAACCAATACCAGAGCTCGGTTCTTTCTGTCTGATCAGACCCTTTCCAGTTTTCCCACAATTCTCAACACTTTGACCTTGAGGTGTGCAGAGTACTATGGTCAAAACAATTTAAAAATTAAAAGACCACTACTGTACACTAAAATGATTAATTGTCTAAATACATAAAAATGTATAATCTTTTTTCATGTTTTTCTCTTATTTTAAAAACACAATAATAAAAATGATACAGAATTTCAAAACAAGATAGGAAATTAACAGTTTTTATTATATTGCATACTGTTATCTTCAAAGTACTTGCTCAGATTACCAGCTATAGGTATGTAAGGTTGGTCAAACAATATAAACACTAACTGTTCCTTTCAGTGAATACTATAAATTAGTAGTGCAATTAGCTTACCTATCATCCATTATATATATATATATATATATATATATATTATACTCCAATATATGTTTGCTTTATCCTTAAACCTTCAGAGAGAGAGACAGAGAGAGAGAGATCTTACTTTACTATTTCTAAGTTTCTCAAGTCAAAGTCATTGCACACTCTGTCCTACCTGTAATATATTTCAGTCATTCATCATACAAATATATTTTAAAATCCACTGGACGATAAACACTGAAGGCGTAACATCAGAGAAATTGTAAACCTTGTGGCAATATTCTCAAATTATACCTAACTTTTCAAAAAGGCTAGTATAAAAGTTACAATGAAATCTCTTATATAGTATTTTATCTAGGATAGTCTTTAGTTTTGTAATATTAAACCATGTATTTTTTAAACAACTATTTTTTTTTGGAACTAGAGATTGAACTTGGACCCTTGCACTTGCAAAGGAAGCACTTACCTACTGAGCCATCTACCAGACCCCATTAATTTTTAAAGTAATTTTTTAGTTTAGAAATAAACTATAAAGTTCTAAATTGTGGCATTTTCTTAATGTCTTTCTAGTTTGCTTACCATATGCATGAAAGAAAAATTATACATGACATCTTAGACTGTACATACTTTTTTAAATGAGCAGAATATATTATATTTATTGGGGGAAGAAAGCTCCTGTCCAAAAGAAGGACAGAAGGGGGGCCCTGAGCGGGTGGTCCCCTGGAAGAGACAACAAGTCCAGGGACTTTTATACAGGAACACCATGCAGTGAGGCAGGTCTAAGGTGGTGGAGAAGACATGAGAACTTGCTTAGGTGGGCAAGAGGTGGGACAAAACTATGGTCAACCAATGAGATTACAAGCACCATTGCTCAGGTCAAATTGATTAAATCCAGTATCAAGTGGGGAAGTGAGTCACATAGAAAGAGGCATGATTACAGTACAGGGCCTCTTCCTGTTGGGGGTTGGGTTAGTGACTCATTTGGGTTCTTTCAAGGTGATTTATACATATTTACAATATTAATCTCTGATACCCAACCCTAGGGAAGTATGTAGTTGTATTTGTTTACTCTTTTTTCTTAAAATCTGGCCTATAGGGAGTGTCTGTCTCTTCCAAGTTGCAAAGTCAACTTGTCTTCCATATTGTCGCCATAAGGGTGTGGTCTTGTCTAGCTGCCTATAATATTTCTATCTAATTCAGCTACCTACAACATTCCCCTCTCTGCAGAAGTAACCTGAACTGCTGTGAGGGAACCATGAATGATGACCGCTCTGGCTTCTTCAGGCTGAAAGGAATAGTAGTTGTTTCCAGCAGATATACTCTCCAGAGGTTCTATCTAAAGGCCTTCAATAGACACCAGGAATTTTCATCTTGGGTAGGCATGACAACTTTAAATCTGAAGGAGACAAACCAAGGAAACCATGAAACCTGCATATCAGCAGGATAATTATGAATACAGTTAAAATGATTTTCACCAAGGAAACAGTAATGATTTGATATCTTATATTTTGAACAGCTATTGAGACATTAGAGGAAGGATCTGGGATGTAATAACCTTTTAAAGTTTGTAATTATGAAAACACTAGTCAGAAATTTTTGCAGGTCCATTAGCAGAGATCTCTTAAATGTGAGATTTAATCCCTTTATCTTCCATGGCCACTGGATTTTATCTCAAACTAGCCTTTTATGTCTCAGCAACTCTACAATTAATTACTTGGGGTACATGAATTGCCAGAAATCGGGAAAATACTGAGTACTCCCCATTTTGCAAGTGGGGCTACTGGCTGGGTAACTATTGACATCTGCATGAGCATCTTTTGAAAGTTTAACAGGCTTTTTCCTGTTAAACTTTATATTGGCAGGTAACATGAATATTTTCTTTTTTCCTTCTCTAGAAGCTTTGGACATTTTTGCGTGAAATGTCTCTTCTGTCTGTCTGGATCCAGGGAAAGAACTTTTTCCCTTTCCCAACTGGCCTTCATTCCTGTAGGCTGTTAGTATCACTATTCTCATTTTCTGTCTATTATTCCATTCTGTATCCTGTCTATTATGAAACACCTCAACTCAAATTCATTCCTGTAAACCCTTTTAACTTCTGCAGCTCGTGTCAAATACCTGGGGCCCACTGAGCAAGGTATAACTTTTGGTTTATAGGCCTCCTGCAGGCAGCCCTGCCCATGGAAGGTGAAGATAGCTTTTCTTGGAATGAGGCAGGAAACCCCAAGAAAGCTCAGCTCACCTGGGCTGTATGAGGTGGACAGTTAGTTAAGGCCTTAATAGATCTCTATAGAAAAAATCTGGTAGATCCCAGTGAAAGGAATCTAAATGTAATCTAGCATGTTTGCTATAGGTTTTACTTATATGATCATCCGGGTTTTGGTATCTTCTAAGAAAGAACAAATTTCCTGGGGGATTAGAAGATGTGTAATCAAAGCATGAGTGTTTGAGCTAACAGGTAAGTTAGAAACCTTTTTAAATGAATAGCAATTATAACTCACTGGCTTTAGACTCCTTTATTTATGGAGTCTAGTAGTTTGCTATATGTACCTCTAGCTTTAGTTCAGAAATCACCCAGGTGAACCTGTACATTTATCATGAAATACATAGCATTTAGTCAGATTAAACCAATGTCCCATTCAGTGTTTTAGATATGGCCTCCATTGTGAGCAAGAGGCCTTCCAAGGGATTATTTTTCTTTTAACACTGAGGCTGAGTTTTATCTCACAAATACAAGGCCTGGCTCTACGTATAGACCCAAGGCTATTGGACGTTGTGTAGCCAGTGTTGTTAGAACTCTTTTTGTATACTGACAAGATTTTATCTGTCCTTGGGGATCTGTTTTAACTTAAATACCTATTAAGTCTTACACATGAACAACAATATATTTGTAAAAAATCAGTCTCAGAATCATTTTGTTTAGTAAGAGCAACCTGAATATGTATTGTACTAACTCAGTTACAGCTAAAGCAATACGTGTTCTAAAATCTGTTTCTGTTGAGGTGGATGACTGGAAGGAAGGTCAGGGTTGGAGAAGGACAAAGAGACCTGTGCCAATGTCCAGCAAT
>NDGM011164477.1:0-11415 GCA_002564305.1 Octomys mimax | reverse complement strand
GAAGACATATTTTGTATTAATGTTAAAATAACAAATAAGAATCGTAAGCCACAGTGACATACTTTAAAAAATTCTTCTCATAATTTATATTTTAAAGTCATTATATTGGATTAGAGAAAACCATGAATCACCCTTAGTTTCTCCCAGGAGTAGGGTACATGTACTACCATCTGTGGTTTATATATTTGTAACCAAAGGCCAGAAGAGGAGGTTTTGAAGGAAAATAATTGCTCTCTTCTTAACTTAAAAAGTCCATCAGCAAAGTAGGTTGTGTTTGATAGCTCCTTGAATGGAAGTCATAAAAGACAGACAGATTTAACACAGGTGTGCTATTGAGTTGGTAGAAAAATATTCCATCACTTGTAAGTTGTTTCTTATAATTTATATGAATGATGAATGATATTCTTAAGAATTTGTCTTTCTTTGTGCTATAAAATTTTTCTTAAAACAGTTTATCTCTCCTGTCATGTCCTATTTTGTCTGTGTGACTCATGTAAAAACTGCAAAGAACTCAATTTCTTTAATACTTTCTTTGTCTCTGTTTCTGTGTCTGTGTCGCTCGGTCTCTGTTTCTGTTCCTCTCTCTTTCTCCTTGTCCCACCAGGCAAAAATAGAAAAGTATTTGAGTTATGTTTGAATAAAATGGCATTATGGAGGTATACAACATTTAGAAAGTACACTATATATTTTGATAATATTTAAATTAATTATGTAGTATCTAATACACTATAGCTAATGTATTATGTACTAAGATTTTAAGACTTTAAAATTCAAAGGAACATTACGTGGGTCTAACAAGTAGCTCATGAATATTTCTAATAAATCAGTGAGTGAGAGAAATGATATATTCTTTTTTAAAAATTTTCTTTATTATGAAAATGGATCATGGTATAATGTAAAGAACATAATTATAGTGCATATAAATGAATACAGGAATACTATACTTCTATATCCTGTATGCTAACTCAAATATTGTTAAAATATAACTTAAGTCTAAAACTGCTTGAAGGTGGCAACCTGTGGAGGGAATATGTACATTTTCCTACCAGGAACTATGACCAGCAGCATACAACACAGGTGGACACACTTGGCTGAATTACAGGGCTGGGAGTAGCTTAGTTACTCCTCTCTCCTTGATGGAACACATACCTAATGCCCAAACTGAAGGCAGGAAAGGCTTGATTAGCTCACAGCTAGTGGAGGTTTCTGTCTGTACTCTTCTGGCTCCAAGGCAGAGGGCAAACATGGTTCATGGCATCTGCTTCATGGCAGCGGAAAGCAGCACAGAGCAAGGGTGGAGACTTCTCGCAAGCCTCTTTCCCTCTTCACATTGTAACACAGATTACTCACCTCTGGGTCATGAGTTGGTCATAAACTCAGGGAGCCAGCCTCATGATTGCATAAGGCTTTGGGGTGACAACTAGACGCAAACCATAGCAGGGAGAGAATATATATCTTGCAAAAGCAGCAGTTGTGCTAGGGGAATTTTCCATTTTTTAATTGCTAAGTTTGTCCTTAAGACAGAGTGTGCTATAATTTTGGTTTCACATTCCTGCGAGCACACTGACTGGAAGAGGGTGCATAGCAGTTCTGACAGGCAGGGCTCTAGCCTGGTGTGGGTCAGCAGGCAGGTGTTTCTGTGCAGCTCACCCTCACGTCTTGATTACTCCAAATATCTCTTAGCTTGTTGCTGTTTCTGTAGTAATTTAAGAAGGATTGAAAATCATAGCTGAGCCCTCAACTGAGATGCTATAGCTAAAATTTGCACTTTAGTGTCAACTACCATAATAAAAGTCACAAATTGGTTCTAAAATTCATTAAATCAAGGAGAAATAATTAGTGAACAGGATTTGTGGAAGATTTTATGATAGGTAAATGTAATATATTCTAAAATGCATCTATTCCTCATTAAAGAAAACTAGAATTGTACTTATGGTATCTATAGATTTTCTATAGAGCAGTTATGCCTAAAATTTCAACATATAAAGGAAAAATTAAATCCAAGAGCTGATTTTGACATTGATATTTAAAATAAATTTTCTAGAATAAAGGCTGATAAGGAGGAAATATAATTAATGGTTAAAATATCAGATTGGAGAGTAAGTCCAAGAACTACAGAGACAAATTCAAAGAACATTTACTTCAAAGCATCATATGGGAGTAAGGAGACAGATCCTTTCCACATGGAGAGAGCCTCAAGAGATGAAGGTGGAGAGGGAGATGAGATTCCGACAGAATTAAGACGTATTACCAACTCTCTGCGGGAATACTAACATTATATACTGCAAACATGTACTAATAAAAATGTTTTGAAAGATAGATCTGTTGTGACTGGGAGGGGAACCCAAAAAGGGCTGGGAAGAGGGAAGGGGTCCTGAAAGCAAAGAGAATGAGGAGGCATCAGTACCCCCAGCACCCCGGGGTGGGTGTGCTCATGTGATTCAAACATATACTAGTATAACTTGGGGAAAGTGTAAAGATGATAAATTGCTTACATCATTCTACAAAGAATAGCAGGAAATATGAGTGAAATATGGTAATATACATGCAAAATCTACAAGCAGAAATCATGCTCCTCCCAAGCTGCCCATACACCCAGAATTATGTAATCTTAAACAATGTGATTACATTTTGAATGCTTAAAATTTGTGCTTGCCACATATCAAAAGGCAGAGAGGTTTGTTAGATCATCCCTGGAAGCCTTCTCCCTCTCTGCTTTTGCACTGAAAAGTTTTATATAATGTGAGATTATCATTGTAACAGCAAAGCTTTTTGTTATCTTTTAATGGATCTAGCCTTTGGTATAGAATGTGCTTTGTGCATGATAGTGAATTTTTACTGAGGACACTTAAGATTTTGTGTCTGTCTTTAAGAAGCACATGTGATTTAGTTCACTGTTTCATTAAATCTCCTTGCCCTGACTTTTCAAAAAATATCTGTATGTATCTAAATATATAAAATGTCCTTTTGCTTTTTGCAGAAGCAAAAGGGTTAGGTAGGTTCCAAATTTTACCAAAAAAGTACCTGAATTTCACTCTTATTACTAAATTCCTCTGTGTTTTTTTCTAAAAACATAAGTTGATGTCTTCAGTAGACACATTTAGAAGACAAGTTAGAAGATGAAAACACTCCTCAATTTTCTTCAACTGTCATATGTACCAGATGACCATTAAGAGAAAGACAGCTACACTGTGATATAGAAAAAAGGATGAAAATAAAGTTGTGTAGAAGAATGAAAATGAACTAATAAAGAAGAGTGTGGGAAGGAAGCAAACCACATGGTTCGGAGTAAGGGCACAGAGGCCCAGGGGTTCCAGGCGAGCTCCGTAGTTAGCAGCTGCTGCTCCTTTCCAGTGTTTCTTTTCTGTATCCACTTGTCTCTTGATAATTGGTCTAGCTAGACAGACCATCTCTTTCTCATTTCTTTCTTCTTTTTCCTTTCTATCCGATCCCTCACCATTCCCAGTCATCTGTCGCTTAGTGGCAGGATCTGGCTCTCTAAATTTCATCCCTAGATTGCTGCAGCATCAGTACCGCGCAGACATGGACAGCACAGCTCAGTCACTGGACGCAAATGCACAGGTATTATCAGGAAACGTGGGAAACGCCAGCTGCAAGAGGCAGCAGTTAGCATGCCAGGGCAAACCCTCTGACAGCAAGCATTTCATAAGGAGAAGTAGGACACCAAAGATGACTAAAAAGTATATAAATCAATACACCAGCGATAGTCATTTGCTATGATTATTATTGCAGAAGATATATGCTGTATGCTATGTCACGTTTGTGCTATCACCAGCACAGGTGTGCGAATCATGTGCTGGGATGTGACACGAAGACCACCACAAGGTCATGAGATGACCGGCATGTTTAGTTCCCTCAGAGTGCTGTAGGGCTGCTGTCAGACATGCTGCGCATCACTTCCTGAAGTGTCTGTGTGGCGCAGGACTTTGCATGTGTGTGTGCCTGTGTGTATATATCCTCAAGCTCTGGGCTACATCTGGGCAGCAGTGGAGGAGCATTGTGTATACCTGCCTGAAAGAATTTAAAGACACATTATACCCTAGTGAAAAATTATCACTGAGCCCACAGTGACTCACACACATGCAAAGTGGGAAAATGAGAGAGAGAAAGAGAGAAAGAGAGAGATGTTTTAAAGGGAAGGTAATACATGTAAAGGATAAAAATAGAAATATTTTGAAAGTCCCAAACAATAACTACTCAGGTCTGAGCTATCAGTGTACAGTGGCCTCAAATTTAATGCAGTCTGGTGGAATGTCACACTCAGCATTTTATTCCCTCCCCCAAATCTTCCAGTCCACTGAGACTGTCACTTATTTCCTGTGTGCACTGGTTCAGTCTATGTCCTGTGTGTCTCAGTTACTCTTCTCTCATTGCTGGGACAAGTGCCTAATACTCAAAATGAAGGAAGGGTCTTGTTTTATTTAGCTCATAGTTACTAGAGGTTCAGTCATAGTCAGCTGGCTGCAAGGCAGACTGGCACATGACAGAGAACAGCAGTTCATGAAAACAGAAGACATCAAAAACAGCAAGAGCAAAAGGGAGAGTAACGGCATCAATGGCTACGTAGAGCAAGTCTGTCTCCCTTAAGTTTCAGTCAGCCTATATGCCCAGGCTGGGTGTAGCACTCACACCCATAATCCCAGCAGCACTCAAACCCATAATCCCAGTGGATCATGAGTTAATAACAAACTCTAGAAGTGATGACTGCATGAGGCTTTAGGGAGACAACTGGATGCAAGGCATAACATTGTGTTTCTTGTCCTACGTGGCCCATGCTCATCCATGACCCATGGTTTCATGGGAGAGGCAGGAGTGTGCATAAGTCAACTTGGTGAGGGCACCATGGGCCATGCTTTCCTCCATTCACAGAGGCCCCACTGGCCAAAGTAAGCTGTGTGCAAGTCTAGGTCCATGAAGCAATACTGACTAAAATTCCCCAATGAAGAAATCTAGCAGAATAGCTACATCTAATCTGTCCAATTCATAGTATAAAAATATGTTGGGCATCAAGATATTCAGAACTCAAATAGCAACTATGGATGGTAAGTTTTATTCATACAGAAAACTATTGTTCCTCTTCGATAGACAGCTCATTGTTAATAAACTAAAAACTCGATCACTAATGAAATATCCCCATTTTATATATTTTTCTAATATACAGGAAGAACGTGGTATTACTTATTTAGCAATCTTGCCCAAAATGTGATTAACTTTATCTTAATTAAGAGAAAGTAATAAGTAAATTTAGAGTGTAGAATATTCTGGAAGACAAATAGCATATAGTACTCAAAGCACACTATGAGACTGGGTACTATTTCATATAAGCTAAGATGCCTTCACAGCCAAATGCAACGTGTGACATTTAATTGGATTCTAGCTGAAAAACAATCATTGACAAATTGGAATACTTAACAGACTACAAGTTTAAATGCTACTATTAAATTAATATCAGTTTTATTTGGTATATAATAATGGTGACTCCATGATGAAGCTCTTAAGGGTGGAGATGCACAACCCCGTGGCTTTCATGCAAATGGAAGATAGATGACAGCCGAGGGAGCTGTGCTGAGAGTTCAGACTCCTCTAGATGTGAGCGATGAAGTGGCACGAGCGCTGCCTCCTGCGCCCGGCTGCTGCCCGGTGTTAATGAGGCCCAGTCTACTGCTGGGGGCAGGGTGGAAACCCCAAGTGGTGGGCCAGGGGCAGCGCGGGTCGCTGGGGCTCCTGGAGGAGTGCCGGGACCTGGACCCTCCCTGAGCTTTCCGTGCCTGGCCTCCTGTAAGCTGGCTTCTGCTTTCACTAGCCCCTCCAGTGGTGCCGGCTTCCTCAAGCCTAAAATAATGGGCAGTGATCATGACCCAAGGTCTTTAGAACTGTGAACTCAAATCAACCTTTCTTCTTTTTAGCTTTACTTCTCAAGTATCTGTTAGGGTAACAGAAAGCTGTCTACCACAATGAGTAATGAGTTGTTAGTTGCATGAAAATAGATCACATTAATCAGCTTAACACAAACGTGTGAATATTTGAAAAAGTGTTCAAATGCTTAAAGTCTTTGTGATTGATTTATTTTACCATTTTAGAAAATGTTAACAACTTATCATCAGTAAGTTCAAAGGAATATAAGAATATGACACTGTATGTACATATAAATATAGTATGGACAGTTCGTATTTTAATTTACTTAAATGAGATGTAAATATTACATTAGGTCTACAAAATTATCATGACTTTTGTATAATTAATAAGGATTCTTTTAGCCATTATTTTCAGAGCTGTTACATATAAATTGCAATAAAGAGACAAAATAGGATACTTCTGGATGTTTACAACTTAGGGATGGAACGGTCAAAATTAGTATCATTTGACACTACCTGGATCATGACATGAGTAGTAAATGGATTGTGTATTGTTAAAAGAACACCAAAATGACTTTCAGATTGTACACAGTAATTCCTTGTGGTAAAAGAAACAGCTACATAGGCCTTCTGAATTCTCAGTCCCTGCCTGACATAGTTTTACATGCAATTTTGTGTCAGTGAACCCTCTGATCAGTTCAGTTCCGTGTAGGTGAATTGCAGTTGGTACTGGAGAGATACTAGGCTTAGGCATGACATGATTCGTATTCCAATTTCCTGTTGCAGTCTAACCATGCTCTTAAAATGTGTTAGAGAAACATCATTTTAGTTAAAAATTTTATCAAAATAATTTTATTTTAATAATTGTAATAGAATAAACATACATAATATTAACATTTAAACTATTTTAAGAGTAGGTTTTCTTTGGGTTAATTATACTCATGATTGCTTTTAAAGGAATGTTTTTTCTGTGTATCAATTATAAATTATTGATGTGATATTTCCCTTTTTTACTGAAATATGTTTCAGTACTGTTATATCATTTTACATACTTCTTCCTTTTTAATAATGACATATTCTAAAGTATCTATATCATATCAATACACATTCTTCCTATTTCAATGCTGAACTCTTCATGAACAAAGTAAAGATAGTTATAATAAGCGCCATAGAAGTTGAAATGGTCATGTCTGTTTTGAGGGAAAAGTAGTTATCTTCATAGCAATAAATTTTAAATGTGGAAATTCCCCTTTGGATGGAGTTATAATTTTTATATATTTGGAAGAAGAGTTTCTTCATCTATTCTATAGCTCCCCTAGGTTTGGATATTCCTCAGGTGTCAAATTTAACTGCACCTTCAAATTACCCGACAAACAGCTGCTTGTTTTGGATCCTACACTGAGGAAGTTTGGTGTCTACTGAGGGGGAAAAACTGATTATCCCATTGTTCTCTCACTAGGCCTGATGTATAATCTGAAAGTCACTTTAAAGCAAGGTTGATCATGGGGAGGTCTTCGCGACTTCCAGTGATGAACAGCCTGCCACCTTTCCTGCAGCGTAGACCTCTGTGCACTGAGGTTTCCCTTCAGGCACACAGCGGTGGCAGGGAGGTGACGGGACAGTAATCCAGGGCCTCCGGCCTAGCTACAGGGCTGGCTGCTCAGAGACCAAAGTCAGGATGGCACAGACACAGAGGAGACGCCTACCCTCGGGCCATCGAATGTCACTGTCCTTGGTGATGTCACTCACCTCATGCTACCAAAGAGGAGCTCTTAGCAGTGACTGAATTACAGTTTTAACATATTCTTTGAAATATGTTAAGCATTTACTCTCTAATGGACCCAAAACTAATGTTTTCCTCACAGGCATTTAATTTTCCCTACAGTCTTCTACAGTTATACATATAATACAAATGTTGTTTATAATGTTAATGGAAATAGCTCATTTCAAATGAAACCAAGGAAAATTTCACTGACAACAATTCTCCAATATTTTGAAATACTTTATTCCTCTATGCATTAATAATGTCCCTTAATTATGTTGTTTATAAATAAAATATGCTACTTTTTCTGTTACACTTGTGGTCAAAATATTTTATAGAATGAAGCTGTTATAGTGCCAGGGATAGCATCACAGACACCACAGCTGCATTTGACTATTAAAACACAACAAAATCACAGTTTTTGTTGTGGTTATACCTTTGTGATTAAAATGGTCACGACATAAAACTTTCACTAAGCAATAAAAAAGGTGTGATACACTTTGCCAATTGATTTCTTGACTTTGACTGAAGGGCTAATTAAGCACCTGGAAGAGCATTGCCTAGGGAGAATGATGAGAGATTGAAGAGCAGGTATGAGTGTATAAGCAAATTTTAAGGTCTTACTAGGAAAACAGAAATTTCCTAGAATCAGTGTGATGTTTTTCAGGGAAGGGCCGTCAGTATTATAATGCTTGGAGAGAGAGGCAAAGTTATTTGGAAAGAGAGAGTAAGTGGCATGAGTAAGTTTGGGTTGAACATACTGTGGTTAAGTAGTGACTCTGTTGAGGTGATGACTTAGGAGATCTATTATGAGTAGTAGTTTCTTTGAGAGTGATATAACTATGTTTATTTCTAGTAATAAAATACCACCAACCCAGACATGTACGATGAACACATTTGTATGTATCAGATTCTATGAGTGAAAAGATAGACTAGAATCACCTATGAGCTGTCAACCATGGCTGGAATCTCACAGGAAACCTTAGCTGAAAGGACCACAAACAACTCATTTGTAGGTTGTCAGAAATTCCCATGGTCTTGAGGTAAGCTCCAGGGGTCTTGGCTCCCTTCTGGCTCTTGGCCACAAAATCTCTTCGGTATCTTTCCACAAGGACTCTTCACAGAACAGATCATGGTCAACAGGGTCAGAAAGAAGAAAGTATGCTAGAAAGGCATCAATTATGGCTCCGTGTCTGCCCATTCCACTTTCCACATCTTGCTATTAAGAAGCAAATCACAGCTGCTCTCTAGAATTGAGCATCAGGGTATAAGAGAAGGTCAGGAAGGAGAACCCTATAACTTGTATGCACAGTGGGTTTGATGTGCTGAGTCACTGGTGGTGCAGAGAAGCAGAGGGACTTTGAGGCGGTTCACAGCTTCATTGAGTGCAGTGGGTGTGCAGTGGGACATCCAGTAGTCAGTTGGAGGAAAGACATCGTATTTACTGATGTGAAAACAATAGTTGTTTCTATTGTTTTGGAGGGTGTTGGGGGCACATATTAGAATTAATGTGTCAGGACAACTTGTAAGCAGCCTCTTTTGTATTGTTTATGTCAGCTGATGGACCATAACTTATACCCTATGTGTGTTATTTATGTTTATATTGTTTATTTAATGTTTTCTCTAGGAAGAGTGCTAAGGAAACTGTAAATCTTATTCCATGCCTCTGATCAGCTCATCGCTACAAGGCCTTTAAGTAGCTCTGCATCTGGATGGGGCAGAACTTCAGCATGAGCACAGATTCTCATCTGGGGTTGGTTTCTGAAGGACTCAAGAGCATAATGCACAAGTCTGTCTTGCTTATGCACCATGAACTATGTTTTAGGTCTTTCAGAGTCCTAAGAATACTTTAATACTTTAATGAGGGATATTTAAATTAATTTTCTTAGTATTTTCAAGAAGAATCAAATAAACCTGCTGATATTTCAGTTTGGGACCTACCATAAAAGACATTTTCTTATGCTCGAGGTGGTAGCACAATCCCAGGGTGTGTGCCACCACGCCCAGCCTCAGCTGCCATCTCCATGTGCCTCGGGGATGGGCCTCGCACAGCAGGCCCTGAAAAGTTCTTACTGATGAGCCTGTTTCTCTTCCATGTAATTCCAATGCTAACAGAGAACACACAAATGAAGTAGAAATCTCTGTCTCCCGTGCATGGCTGCCTTTTCCATAGACAACAATTGTCTTTTTTCTTAGTTCAGTCTTACACAAAGTTATTAAGAAATTATAATGTAATTTTAAGTGAAGCAAGCCTTTAAAAGACATCTGTTTAACAGGATGTCATAGGGTGCAAGACTGCACCAGTGCTACATTGCACATTCTGTGCTAACAAATCTCTGTCCCTTTTCACCTAGATCTGAACTCTCATTAACATTTGGACACAGTTAGCATGTGTCAGTGCTGCACTAGGTCCTTCTTGCCCAGAAAGTAGTACTGATTTATTCATAACAAGCTTGCTAAATACAGAATACATTCTATAATTTTAAATCCTTATTGTTTAAGAATCAACTGTGTTCTTATTGTTTCTACCAGCCATGATCTCGCTGTGCGTCCTTATTCTTGCCATCTGGATTACTGTAACAGGGAAAGCAGGCTTTGGGTTTACTCATTTCCCATGACAAACATGGCTACCTGATGGCTCATATTCTTAATGAAGCCCACAATTTGTACCCTTTCCCTTAACGGGAAACTCATGGAATCCCCATTAAATCCACTGCACACTTTTAGTCCAGATATGAGTCTTGCTCCACACCATCTGTTCTGCTCATTGCCTGCCCCTGGTCTCTGTGTGGAACCCTACAATATAGTAAGAATAAATTAAATTTCTTCCACTCAGTATACAACAGTGTCTTCCAGTCCCCTCACCTTTCCTCTGCTTATATTACCACATACTCTAATGATTGGTGTTATTAATGAGTTTCTTAAAAAATATGTCATATGTCCTCACTTATCCCAACACTAAGTCCTTTTACTTCTACTACCCTAAAGCACCCTACAAACAGTATTATTGACAGACACTATTCTTCTTAGGTACACAGGAAGTAAAAGAGCAATCTGTTGTATTTCGATATAATAAGGAATACATTTAGTGTTTTGTGCAGATGTATTTTCCTTTGCTCAAACCTAACTTAGCATTGAGTGTGTGTGAACTTGAGTTACTCTAAAGCAAAGCATCTAAGCTGACATTTTGATCTTTGTGTGTGCTCTACCAAACTATTCCACCCTTCTACATTTAATTACTTTGCATATTTTATGGACAGGTAGCTGCTTTCACCTATACAATCTTAATTTTTAATTTTATTTCTCTAAAATGCTAAAATCTTTGTCAGCTACTGCTCCGTACTCTATTAGTGTGTGTGCATGCTTCTTTTGAGCCAGAGGTCAATTATTTTTGTTCTATCGATGTCCTTTTATATATCTCATCTTACAAAATGTAAGCATTATCTTAATTATGGTACTGTCCTCTACTCAGCATTCTGGATAGTTAAACCAGCACTGATGTAGGGCAGCTTCTGTAGGATAAAGAATGTCAAAATCATGGAGCCATCAGCTTTTTGAATGTTTCTTTGCTTGTCTCAGTTTAGTAACAACTTTATCAACAGTGTGGTTGTCAAGTTCTCCCTTTCATGTCTTTGGCCATGCTTGTCTTATGTTGTGGTTGTTATCTTCACATGTCTTCTGTGCATTTTTTCTTCTCTGATATATTAGAACTTGAGTTTTTTCCCCATAATTTTATTGAGAAACAAATAGCAATGAGACAGTTTCAAACCAAATTGG